>JAOTRS010000015.1:7499361-7522618 GCA_028565755.1 Dinotopterus cunningtoni | reverse complement strand
GTGTGAAGCTGCTTTGCGGCAATGACAATTGCTAAAAGCGCTATACAAATAAAATTGAATTGAATTGAATTGAATTAATTCATAAGTAAGAGATGCATGACCCTTGAATTTGTTTTTATTTTAAGAGGACATGGAAGGCAAAGCAGGGCTGGAGCATAAGGTCCCGGGAACTGTACTTGACCCTGTTGTATTGTGTCACATAAACTGAAATTTACAGTTCGGTGACAAATTAAAGGGAAATCCAACATAAGTCTTAGTGATAAGCTGCCAGGACAGTTTCTCAGGAACTGCACTAGAGGGATGAACACGATTCTTTTTAAAACTAAAATTCTCCTTAAAAATGGTGCTTTGATAATGATTAAGAATGTTGTCTAACTAGTCGGTCCAAAATTCTCCCTGCAAAAGCCATGTGGTATATCACGACTCATATTGTGTATGTATACATCACATACATCATATTAAACGATATCACGCAAGAGGGAGTGCTGTTGTGATGAATTTCAGCACACCTGGTAGAACGAACTAACCACGGCTTGTGGAGCCGGCAGCAGACAGTTGTCGACCAACTGTCCGTGTAATTAACTGGCTAAAAGTAGTTTTAAATTCTTACCGTGTAGCCGAAAGATGGGGAGAACAAACAATGGATGTAGTGGACAGTCCTGTAAATCTCGTAAGTTTCTCTTTATTTCCACTTATTCTGCTTTAGAATATCAGCTACAATAACTTTTGGGTTTCAGGGTTAAATCCCAAATCGCATTAAAAGGAAAGCTAGTGTGCTAGGGTATACAACAATTTAGGATTTGAGATTCAGCCTTTCGTTAGAGGCTACGGAGAAACAAGGAGGTAATTTGGAATTACCTGGAAGCAATTATTAGGTACATGTGTTGTTTAAAATTATAAGATTATGTTAACGTTAGGTTTTTATCATTTTTTTTATTTTTTTTTTTTTTTATTTTGAATGTGGTTTTTGGCATGTAGCTGTTCTCCCATTAGTATTGGCAGATGGCACTGACCTACTACTAAACACATGCTGGAGACTGACAGTTTCTGACATAATTAATGATTGTCGAATGCCTACAGTAGGACATCCCAGTGCTGTTACTGTCCATTATCACCACTCGTGAAATGCCTCTTGTCCAATCAGATTACTCAGTCTGAACTACCTGTTGTATAATACAATTTACAAAAGTTTCAAACTGATTATAAAAAAGTTGTTGTGGCCTGTAGATGAAGGACAATGTATTGGTATTTTGTTTTTTGTAATTGTCTCAGCTTGTTGCTTCTGTTCATCTTTTCAAGGTTTAAATTTGACCCTCGGACGATGTTCAACAGTCTCAGGCCTCACGGAAGCCAGCTGCGGCCGACACTAAAGTAAAGAAGGAAAGCAAGAATTCGAAATCCCTGCCTTGCTGTTGCCTTTTGTCCTGATCTTCCCTTTGAGATCGTCGCTGTCTCATCCACACTTGGTTTAAGGTTACGAGGGGTTATAGGAACAGGACACTTCTCTGCTGCAGTCATCCATTTGTGTTTTTCCGTAGTTTCCGACGGCCGAGATTTCAACATAGGATGACATTTCGTATTGATTATTGATCAGATGACATTTCTTCCTGCCTTTTGTTGAATTATTTTTGCATCTTTTAGATTTAACAATTTAAGCAGGTTAGGATAGAGTAGAGTAGCAGAGATTCCGGTTTTAAAACCAGATATCTTAAAAAAATAAAAAAGAGAGAATCATCTTCTTGTACCATCAATGCACTAGAGCTCTTATATTTGATCAAACTTTAGGCCTTAAATTTTTCCACAGTAACATTTAACATGTTGGAAGATCTTGTTAGGACATTTTAGTGCTGCGGTCAGTCAAAGCCAAAGTTTAAATAACTGAATTAATTCCGTTTCAGTAAGCACGGTGCCTAAATCTGACCAGCAACAAAGAGTTCTTTCTCTTCATTACATTAAAATTCACACCTACTGATCATTGGGGAGGCGGGGCCCTTATACCAATCCACGAGATTCACAGATGCACAACTGAAGGCTGTACAAAGCAGTTTTAATTCCGTTGTGAATGAGCCAAAGGGATCACAGTACTCTAGCTAGGTCATTAATAACTATTTAATCTGAATTGTTGTGGGGGTTTTTTTTGTGCAAGAAATATTTTACCACATAAGTATGTATGAGGGATCTGAGACACTACATGTTGCTCTGCTAAACACTGCATTAAGCAACAGCAGCTTCACTAATGAGGGAATGTTTTCCACTTTGTATTGTTACATGTCAGATAATCGAATGTGTTCATCTGTAGAAATATTACAGCATTATCCTGGCAGAATTCAAATATCACTAATCATCTGGTGTTCTGTTGCTGTTTATATGAAACGGTTTATGTTAAATGCCTGCATACATAAAATAACTGCTCGTCACTGGAGTCAATATTATACCTAATTTTACTGAGGCACTTTGTTGATGAAAACGTTGTTTAACTGCACATTTCTTTGAGTCATTTTCCTGTAGTTCATGTTTTTTTTCCCCCCTAGTTTGCTCAATAAAAATTCATGACCTTACTCTGTTTCTGTTTTTGTTTTCCCTTCTGCTGATCTTTACTCCATATTTATGACATTCATGTGGTTTCTGTGGCTGAGCAGATATTTGTTTAAACAGCGTACACAGCATTCACATTTGCCCACATTGTGTGTTGTGTTCAAATCTAGTCTCACTACCAGGACAAATGCATGTGATGGAAATTACATAAAAATCCAAGTTCAGCAAATGCTCTTGCTCACTGAAGAATCACTCCACATCGACTTTAAACCAATGTTCGTACGGCTCATATTCGGTGCCTGGTCAGCCTGGTCTGTTATAGCTTTGTTATAAAACTACTTGGATAATATTGACATTCTCTTCTTACTTCCCACAGTGAAGGTTTAGACTCAAATGCAGTAAGAAATAGACGGGAAACAGGACTGTTGATATGAGCTCATTATAAGCAGGGCTGTGTCCGCTTGCTTTATCTGATCTTACACAACACTCTGTTCGATATGAGAATTAAACTTAATCTGAGATCACCCCTCCTTCTTTCCAAATATTACATCTTTACTTTGCATTATTTGTTGAGTGCCTGTGGCTCTTTTTTTAAGTTTTTTCAATATTTAGGTATATTTAATAAAATTATAACATTGATGTGGAAAGCATTTATAATGGAACGGTCTCCTTTGTGTTCCATTGGCCAGTTCCAGAGACAAAGATTCTCCGTCTTAAAATGAACTCGGCTAACAATTATTGTTTTAAAATAATTTAAAGTTTCCTTTACTGAAATCTATTCCTACTTTATTGTGCATATTGCACTAATCTAGGCTGGTCCCATCTTTCCCAAATTATGGAACACACAAGCATCCCTGCTACTACAGTACACTGATACAGTACAAACCTAACTGATCAGTGTTTCTATTAGTTACGTGTCAGCATACAAATAGCAACATGTAATTTATACCACTAGATGGCAGAATTGCTGCATTATACACCAATCAGCTGCAAGAAGTCTGAAATTATTTCCTAGATGGAGTTAAAAGTCTAAGAATTGATATCCAGCAATCATCCACAACTTCACCACCATTACCAAGTGAACTGAATAACATTAATTATATCCCAGTAAACTGGCGACAGAAATATGGACTCATTTCTGCCTGTCCAGTCCGAACTCACAGAAAAGCCAGTGTAGCAAAAATTCCTGAAAAAAGCCAATTCCCAGAGGGGCCAGAGCTGCCCTGGTGGTACAAGGAGAACCCAAACCTTATTGGTTTAAAATGGTTTGGGTTTTAATGTTATGGCTGATTGGTGCAGATAAACTGTTAAATTTAGGATGATCAAACAATTAGAGTATTAACATTAAATAAAATTAGGATTGTTGTTGATCATCCACCCAATCTTTCTCTTTTTACATTTTTTTTCTTTCCTTATAAAAAAGTTTTTCTACTTAGTAACTGCTAATATCAAACAGAACAAACGACAACATCACAAATACAAATCTTTATTATAACGTTATGCATTTGGCACAGTCCACCTCACAGCACTGATCTCTCTCAGCCAGTTTCATGATCAGTAGCCAAGCAAATCCTAAAACAGCTCAAGACAAATCTTAAGACAGACTGGCTGTGTTCATTTAACACGTTTATCAGGTTTGGTTTTGGACTGTTTGAGATCCTGAAATGACCAGTGGGAGATGCAATGTTTTGGGGTTCATTTTTAAATCCCAACAACAATAAGGTAAATGCAGTTAAAAGTAGACAAGTTTCACTCTCACAAGGCAGACCTTGCAAAAAAAAAAAAAAAAAAAAAAAGAATAAAAAAGGAAATTTCTGTTTCATAAGTCCATCATTAGCAAAATAAAGTGTTTAAAAATCAAGAGCGTCTTTCTCTATAAATCAACAGTCATGTGCTGCAACACCAGAGAGTGGTGTCCTTCACAGCCAGAACCAATATGCATGGATTAATATAATGCATGCATTTATACAAGAAATTCCTTTAGTAGTATTACACATTACACATACTTATAGCGCTTAGTGGAGATTTTAAGAACAGGTTACTAAAATGTGATGCATTTGGACAGCTGGAACATTCACAGTATTGCTCTACAAAATAACAGAACTACTGAAGCTTGCTTGGTCTTAAAACATCAAGTACAGATAAGCTTCCATGGGACACAATAAACTATAAAATGTAGAGTTATTGTCATATAGTAATGGAGAATTTAAAAAAAAAAAAAAGCATCCAAAGCTGACAAAAATAAAAGCTTTTCCCTGAATTACAATGTAAAGTGCCCCAAAATGGTTTACTATCTACTACTAACATCACAAGAGCGCTGGGTGAGTGTCAGTCTTACCCTTATCACACCAGAACATTAGCGCATTATCATCAACGCCTTATTGATTTAAAAAAGGAAAAAAATCCTGTAATGATGAAAACTTTTGATTCTAAAATATATTTAACCCAGTGTTTAGGAGTAAATGTTGCCATGGTGACATGAGCTCACAGGCTATACGTATAGTATATCAAGTAAAACAAGCTCTGTGAGTGCAGCAGGCACTAAATTCTCTAGACTCTACATTTAAATTAAATATGCAATTTTACACTTTCTTTGGTTATTTAAAAAAAAAACATTTAAAGTAAGAAAGAAAAACGAAAACCTCAACAGGTGAACAAAGACTGTGAAGTTAAGATGCTATTACAGCAGATGACCACAAGATGTCCCCACATCACCAGACATAAAATAAGGCAAAACTAGCAAAAACAATTTCTAATAAAATATGCATAGGTATAATTTTTTTGTTGTTTAAACAAAAAGAAAAAAGATAAAACAAAAAAAACCACTGATACACAAGTATCATTTTAAAAACTTGAACATGGTGTAAATGTTCATTGCGACAAATGAGCAGATTGTCTGACCGATTGTCTGCTCTTTAAGACATTTCTGCTGACTTCTGCATAGAAGGAACTAGCGTGGGCTAGTACACGTTAAAACAGCATCTAAAAGAGAGCTATAAGTACAAAATGCAAACTTTCATTCAGATTGTCACTTATCTTTTTTATGTTATCAATACTTCCATTCGATGATTATAAACGTGATTATAACTTTTCCCTCATGCACAGATTAACAGTATCAAATTTGAGAGATCCTGAACAGCTGCATCTGAAATACGATACAGACACTTAGCCTACAGCCTGGCACGGCGAGACCGTCCTTCAGCCTGCATCTTTAATCTACGATATCAGCTTAATGACTTTTTTAGAGCTGGATGGACCCCCTCCCCCCCTAAGACCACTGCCACAAAGCCCACGCCTTGTTCTTTCTTCTGTTACAGGATCTGATAATGCGAGGATATTATACATAATCACTCGCAGTTTCTAACTGTCGCTTGGCACTAACAAAAGACAAGTCAAACTCTTAAGGTCAGCCTGAGCATCAGATCTGCATTCATTATGTTTGTTCCCAGACCAGTGCAGTTCCTCTAAATGCATTTCAACTTCCTCTATCTCCATAGGTCAACTTCCTGCAATTGCTTCTGCTCCATGACAACACGGTCTACTTTTCTAGAGTTCAGAAGTCTTTTCATCAGCCTCTGAACTAACTTGGCTTGAACCGAACAAGTCAACCAGCATTTCACTTCCTGTCCATTCTCATGCCTTTTACTTACAAGTTTCCTACAATCGTATCTTCCTTCTTCTTCTGTTCTTATCGTTTTTTTTTTGTTTGTTTGTTTTTTTACACATCACACTTTCTGTCTGGATTCCCAACCCCAAGATCTTCCTTTCCAAAAAACAAAAAGACAAAAGAAAAAAAAGCATTGTCAGTTTGGTCTCCTGATATGAGGGGTCAGTCGATGGGCCTGGTAATACTAACATCGGTACTGCAGCTTGTCTCTGTTCCTCACAGTTCTTAGACTCAGGCCAAATGAATATAAAAACCATTTTTATGCAGGCTCGGACTATAAACAAAATCTCCATCAGGTCTACTTCCATCGAAACAAGGTCACCTTACTTTTTCTTTGGTAAATCAAACTTGCAGGTCAGCATTACCTTCAGTTACTGCCTTTCTCCCTACTCATTTAATTTTGGATTGTTGCTATGACTCTTAAAAATAAGACTCTTACAATATAGATAATGAAAGAACAAAGCTTCCCCATATAAATAAAAAAACAAAAATATGTACAAGCCATAGAATATATCAATTAAATAAAATAATCAGAACAGATTCTCAAGCTTGCTTCATTCACAAGATCAAGAGGTAACTAAACAAGGGAGGAAAAAAAAGTGTGTATGATGGAAATATGGCGTGTGGTGCACATTAAAAGGCAACCCTCATATGTTCTCTGGAGGACAGAGTTTCTGAGAGACACGCATCACAGTTCATTCTGTGTGCCTCCTGACACGCCAGTCCACTTTATCTCAGTGTGTGTGTGTGTTGGTGTGTATAAAGAATTGTTAATTATGGTTGTTAATCACTCGGAGTGCCTTCTCCAGCTTCTCTTTGTAGATGTTGTAACGTGCAGTGATCACACGGACCTGGTCCTGTTCCTCCTTGTCCAGGATGCGCAGGAAGTTCTGCAGCTCGGGGATGGAGAAAGCGTCCCACTGTAAAGGAAGAGAAGGACGTGCAGATCAAAAGACGTGTTCCAACAAGTAGATCCTTACACTAATGACCTGCTCTGAGGCAGGAAACATGAGCGAGTCCTCACCATAACTTCTCCTGTCTGCTGCTCTCTCAGGACGAAGCTGAGTGTGTCCAGGTTTGGCCCGGCCAGCAGACGCAGGAGCAGAGGGTGCTCTCCTTCTGACAGCTTACATACACACACTGTGAGGAAAAAAAACAAACAAACAGACAGACAACCATTATCTATAGTGAAATAAATAAGAAATACAGAGCACATGGGCTGCATGATTATGATGGAAAATAATAACCTAGTTATCGAAAGATTATCACAACATTAATGCACAAACCTATAATATTGATCCTTCCATTATCTGAGAGAATCACTAAGATGCTGAACAATAAATAAACAAACATTTTTGATAAAGATGGATAAAACAAATAATTTCTTACAAATAATGACTCATTAAAGATTGATATTTACCACTAATCAAATATCTCTATACTCTATCACTATGAAGAACTGAGGAAATCAAACCATGCCATCCTTATAAAACTAGGAATAATTCAGCAGCAACGGCTAATCATTCTTTTCCAAACACCATCGTACAGATAACACTTGTTAGCAAATACAGTCACTAGGGAGGAAAAAAAAACCTGGTTGAAGCAGTGACTGTAAATGCTGCAGTAAAACATACAAGCAACACATAATAAGGAAGTACTCTTCTGGTGGAATGACATCATTCGTTTGCATTTCTAAGAAACAAACAAACTAGATAGAGGTGTCATAATACTGTGGACTCGCGTTACTCTACACTGCCTCTGAACATTGGGCCTAGTGGTAAATCTGGATAAGACAAGAGAGAGAGCGAGCAGGGCTTCCTTAACAGATGTGGAACAAAAACAATATCCAAAACGCTAACAGAAAAAGAAACACTTAAAGAGATTTCACTGAGAGATGATCAGACACCAGATTGAAGGCGAACCAATAAAAACGACTCATCACCCTTGACTAACCCCACTGAGGATATCTAATGCCGGTTACGGGACTTTCTGAACTCGTGATCAGCCGCTCCCTTTTCCTCTGCAAGTGAAAAACATGAGAATAATTGTGAGTTTTGTTCCTGTTTGTTTTGATATTGCTTCCTACAGGTTAGTAATGCTACAGTACCGTGCTGGTGGCGTAGTGGTTAGCACTGTGGCCTCGCACCTCCAGGGTCGAGGGTTCGAGTGGTGTCTCATCTGGTCTTTGTGTGTGTGGAGTTTGCATGTTCCCCCTGTGATTGGTGGATTTCCTCTGAGTACTCTGGCTTCCTCCCACAATCCAAAGACATACAGATTAGGCTAACTGGGATTTCCAAATTGCCGTATTTTGTGTGTGTGTGTTTGCTTTTGCCCTGTAATGGACTGGCACCCTGTGCAGGGTGTACCCTGTGTAATGCCCCAAGTCTCCTGGGATTGGCTCCTGGATTCCTGTGACCCTGTACAGGATAAGTGGTATGATGTAATGAGGTAAAAGGAACAAGTTTATAATTGTTGTTTATAATTGGGATGTAGTTAAAAAATTATTCTCATGGTATGATGTAATGAGATTCAGGTGAACTACAGAAGTCTCTTGCTTTCTGACTGTGTTTAATGAGGAGTGCGTTTGCTGATTAATTTCATGGCATTAGGATTTCATTAGGACAGGGCGGGGCCATCTGTTTATATACTGTGCCTACAATTCAAACGTGTACAAAATGTTCCTGCCTGTTTAATAGAGCTGTATCGAAACTTTTTTTGATTCAGATTAAAATCACTTAGATGTAAATGACCAGTTCAAGATCTATACAAACGTAACAATAACGTAATACCTTCTAATAATAGTTGTTATACATTTACTGTGTATAATTGTAAGCTATATAATAATATAATAAATCTTTGTATATAATGCTGTATTGTTTTTCCAAGACTGCAACATTTTAAAACCGACTTTGTTAAGATACAACTCGGTCATTTACACACACACACACACACACACACACTGCTGTTGCGTCTCTGGCATGATACGTGTCATAATTTTCATGGTACACTGCATTTTGTCGCTGTGATGTGGGCTGAAATAAGAGTCACTTTGTTCTCTGTAATAAACTCTGAAGCAGAACTTTCTGGCTGGATTAAAAATCTTTTCGCACTTCGCAAATCTGCTTAGTTAGTCTAGACAGGGCATTTAATTATGAGCTCACAGTCTTAGCACATGTCATTTAACAAGAAGTGTAACACACTGATGTGTGTGTGTGTGTGTGTGTCTGTCTGTCCCCCCGTCCACCCCCACCATACCACAACCCACATTCCCATCCCTTGGAGTGCCGCTAGAGGGGATTTCGGAGAAAGGAAAAAGAAATAAAGAGGAGCCCTGACATTCCTGTCTCCGCAGGGAAGACGTGTCTGAGACACCCAGACAGGCGGTAGCGTCAGCACATTTCCCCTCTACAGGCGTATGATCTACAGCACGTCTCCTCTTTACTTTATTTAATTTAATGTCCCCCTCATCTCCGTACAGAGGCTTAGGTTGCAGTGTGTATGTAGAGGGGGGATCTGGGGGTAGACCACCACTACTACAGTACTGCACACTGTCTGAGCTTAACTCAAAAACACAGGGAGTTTATCAGCGAGACGTGTGTGCAGTATTTTTGACGTCAGAGGAGCCTCTGAGCAGCAGGACGTCTGAGCCCTGGTTACAGACGAGACAGCTGGATTGGTTTCTGATGGAAGTCGGGAGAGGGGCTTGAAGGGGTAGTCGGCAAAGAGGACCCTAACTGGAGATCTGTGTACAGTAACCCTAGCGTCGAGCGTACCAGCTGTCTACAATCTAATATGTGTGTGTGTGTGTGTGTGTGTGTTATTCAGATGTTCTTGGCACAAGAAGCAGAAATCATATACTCGGAGTATCAGCACTACTCGAGCCAAGCCCGAGTCTATAAATACACACGCTTCAAGTGCATGCCTGTTTGCTGGTCTGATCTTGCTGTGGCAAGCCTGTCATCCTGGTACACACGCACACACACGCACGCACACGCACGCACGCACACGCACGCACGCACACGCACGCACGCACACGCACGCACACACACGCACACACACGCACACACACGCACACACACGCACACGCAGAGCAGAATGAGGTGGTAGTTACTGGTTCGACTACTCTACATACACATCCATGTATATTCACACACTACTCGTGGCTCACCGTGGTCCTCGCGGCGGAAGCGTTTGTACAGGGCGAACTTCGCCGGGTTGTCGGCCACGGTGAACTTGTGCAGCAGAGCCTCGATCACCTGCTGTACCGTGTTGGAGCTGCTGATGTGCAGAGTGTTTACGGAGCCACGCGGTAAATAAAACGCCTCCGCCGCCTTCATCCCTGCTACTCCTCCCGTCACGGTGATGGGCCGCCGCAGCTCGAGCTGCACCTTTATGAAGCCTGTGTACAAGCCATCATGGTTCTAGCAGGAGAAGAAAAAAGAAAAAAAAGAGAGAGAGCAAGTTAAAAACAGAATGCAATGAAGGAACGTCTGTCAAAGAATCAATACAACAATTAGAACAAAAAAAAACGCTGTTTTATACAGTTTGCACACCTTTCAGCTGTATTACACAATGTGACATAATCGATACAGGATTATGTCGAGTTCTATTCTGAACAGACACACATTCCATGTTGTCAAAAGTATTTGCTCGGCTGCCTTCGCATGCATATGAACTTGAATAACATCCAGTTCTTAATCCGTAGGGTTTAATATGATGTTAGCCCCGCCCCCTGTGCAGCTATAATAGGTTCAACTCTATTGGGAAGGCTTTCCACAAAGTTTAGGAGTGTGTTTATGGGAATTTTTGACCAGACGTCAGTGAGGTCAGACACCGATGTTGGACGAGAAGGTCTGGCTCGCAGCCTCCGCTCTAATTCATCCTAAAGGTGTTCACTGGTGCGCAGCCATGTTGGAAGGAACTGGTGTGCTTTTTTTTTCTTTTTTTTGGAGTTGTGTTCGGCCCCTTACTTCCAGTGAACTCTTGATTCTTTAGCATACAAAGACATTGTGGACAATTTCAACTTTTTCCAACTTTGTTGGAAGAGTCTGGGGCTGGTGCCTTCCTGTTCCAACATGAAGGTCCATAAAGACATGGATGAGCGAGTAGGGTGTGGAAGAACTTGACCGGCCTGACTTGAGTCCTGACCTCGACCTGACAGAACACCTTTGTGATGAATTAGAGCGGAGACATAGCGAGCCAGGCCTTCTCGTTCCAACATTGGTGCTGGACTTCTGGAAGAATGGTAAAGAATTACCATAAACTCAACTCCTAAATCTTGTGGAAAGCCTTCCAAAGAACAGTTGAAGCTGTTATAGCTGCAAAATGTGGGCCAACATCATATTAATCAATATGGATGACGAATTGGATGGTACTCAAGTTCATATGCTGGTATATAAGGCAGGTAATTAAATACTTTTGTCAATAGTGTGTATATAACAGGCTAGTTTAACAATTTTAAGTTTTTTTCTAAAAGAATGTAATCTTCTCCTAATGTTAAAACAAATTTTTTTTTTTTTTGAAAACAACTGTTGCTTGGATCACAGTTACAGCAGATTAAATTCAATGTCACTTCCATCTGTGTATAAGCTTACTGTCAGTAAGTGTAAGTTACACTGGAGGTTTCTGTGTGTCAGGCACTTAAGATGCACAACCCTGCACTCTCTGCATGTCTAATAAGATAAATCAAAAAAGCAACAAATTAATTTCTAGAGCACAGCCTCGTGTCCAGATGGGACTTGGATTACAGGCAACACAATATCTCAAAGTCTGTTAGTCCAAATGTTTGTGCCAAAGGGGAGACACGACGAGGGCAGCTCTAGGTCAGGAGGCAGGCCCGAGGCTCCACTTACTCGCGTACTGTAAAATAAATGCCCCACTGTAGCGCTGTAGTTGTGCTTAACTAGCCGAAACATAGGGGCCTGAAACCACTACTCACTCTCTCTCACACACACACACACACACACACACACACACACACACACACACACACACACACACACACAAAAGTGACATTTATGACTTACAATCGCCTCTTTGCTGTTTTGCAAGCCACTTTGTGGTTTTGAGTGTTCTGTTAAATAACACATTGTTCATGTGTGCATGCTTAAAGTGGACTCCTTCTCTCTGCCTATGGAACGGCAGGATATCCCAGAATGAACAGCCACTGTAACAACACGACAGTGAATCATCCAGCAGGTAACCCAAACAAAGGCGGATCCTCTAACATCACACCGGCCTTATCATTACTACACAAAGAGTCAAGGCTGAGTGGAGACGCACAAGGCCGGTAGCATGAGTGAGATCTCTATGGGACGAGAGATGGGGTCGCTATAGTTGAGCTGTTATAACTAGTCAGGAAAAATCTTTTTAAAAAAGCGAATATTCTTTGTTTTAATGTGATGAACATGGCTGCTATAATTATAGCACATGTTCCAAATCCCACTGCACTACACGTGGAAGCCGATGTGCTCTGGGCAGCAGTGGAAATTTATTTTACTACAGCAGACTAAGAATATTTTCACATTAGGCACGACTGAACGATTGCCCCCTCCAGTGGTCACATTATTATCGCTCTCCGTTCTCAGGTAGATTTGAGTATTTACGCTCTCCGATACTCCAGGTGGCGGTATAAACCTACTTGATTTGTGAGGCAGAGAATGAGGGCGTTAACCTTCACGCAATACATAACATTGGTAATATTTCGGGAAAAAATTTCAAGAGCAACACTCTTGTGTGTTACTTGCCTACATTATCAGCTATGGCTTTGTACGCACACAGAGATTTCGGACGACTGATGATGTCGTGTCCACTCTCGTTTTCAAGTACGACTGCCTTCATATCTGATTCGATTCATGCCATAGTAACGCTGAAACATTCATGAGACCAGACTATTCAGCAGATTTTGGGAAGGTTCCCGTGAATGGAACGCTTGTGTTCTCACTGATAAAAATTAACTCATTTCTCGAAAAGTCCTTAATGTGAAAACGCCCTAATCCAACTACATGCATGTGAAATAATGACCATATAAATATTTGCTATATTAGCAAATATAACTTGTTAGAAGAGAATAACGCATTATATCGCTTCAGCTGCAACAATTTACCCATGTGCATTTCCAAGCAACTAAAACAAGCTAATGAGTTTATGAGAGCAAAACAGGAACAATATAGGTAACAATATTACCCTTCACCATACACATGGTAATAAAGGACATGAAGACTTCCCAAGCATAGAGTTTACACAGAAATATAATATCTCCTGCATTGGACATAACCTGCCTTCGAATTATGTGTGCATCTAAAGAGCGTCCAGGAAAGGTATAGGATTGCTTGTTAAGTGGTTAATAATGGACAATGGGCAGTTGGTGGACATAGTGGACAGGTGGAAGGAAGCAGGAAAAAAAAAAGGCAGGAGAAACTCACCAGTGTCATTTTAAAGTGGTCTCGTGTGGCTGCGTTGTACAGTTCGATCTTGTGCCTGATCTCTTCATAACTGAGATGAGTCCGGAGGTCTTTCTCTTTCTCAGCGTCCTAAACACAACAGAGAGACGTAAAAGAGAGTCAACACTGGACTTCATTATACACAACCACACAAACACAACTGCCTTCCACATTATACTGTAGACATTTCGCTTATACCAGGGAGTGACATGACAAAATTCACCATTCATAAAAAACTCAATATGTATCGTGATATACACGGTTAATAAAAGGGTTTCCAGTTTTCCAGTGTTGCAGTTTGCTTAATTATTCTTTTATGTAACGTCTACAACAAATTAGTTATCATTCAAAAGGACGGACATCCTGTATATCATCATCATCATCATCTTATAAATAAGAGTCATAAAGCACATACATCAGAAAACTGTACTGGCACATCATTTATTTATAACGTATCAGAATGTCCATGTTATATGGTGATATTCCCAAGCTCAGGTTGCTTGGTTGTAAAGATGAATATCAGCCCAACCCAGTGAACAATCATCAGAAAGGCACTGAAACACCCCTGAATGAAAAAAGGTTGCAACATCTCATAGTCCTACTGTAGCTGTGTTGTGTAACTTCAACAGGGACTGACTTGCTACAAATGAATAAGCTTTTATATACAGTACAACATGATTAGATGAGCACGGCTTACAAAAAAAATAAATAAATAAGGAAAATATTTACACCCATGCGTTGAGGGAAAGTACCTAAGCCCGACATGCCATGTGTGCTTTAGATACTAGAAATTCCAATTATACTCTAACTAAATGTCAACTGTAAACACACCAAGCACGGCACACTTACTGACTTGGAACATGCTCTATGAAATACAGACTTCGAGTCCTGCTAGTCATACTAAACATCAGACTGAGTAAAAGATCTTAACCACGTTTGGACTGCTGCTCTATTGGCTGTTATTGTCAGCACTCTGGTCTTACATGGTCATAAGACGGCGGAGAGGAGCAGGTCAGCTTTCACGAGCTGGCCTGTTCAAAACAAAAGCCTGCAGCACAGCTTAAGACAGAAAGGCACGGAGCCCCTTATAAGGTAAGGTTCTCCTCTCATACAATAATGCCAACACATCGACACACAAGGACGTCCACACTGTAGAGTCTAAATACTCTACCAGCCTTAGACCTGGGCTTCAGTTTGAAATGCTTAAGAGGCAACGTTTTCAGGGTTGTTTTTCTGTGCACACTGTGACTGTATTACAGAAATCGAGGGTGAGGAAACAGGTCGTGCCCTTGTGGTCTAATCACAAATGCTGAGGTCAGCCAAGAATACAAAAAATAGTTTAGTTTCGAAATGTATGTGTAGTTAGCGCTGGAATGTGCAGGGCTGATGCACTCCACTGTTTGAGGATGTGAAGCTTGGAACGGATTCAGTTTGACCTCACTTGCTAACTGAGTGATTCATAGCCAGATTAGCCTGATGACAGGTGCTATTCTGGTGCACGCCCCCAAAAGTGTTATTTGACCGGGGGTGTATTTTGGGCCTGAGGAACATGTGCCAAAAGAGAGAGAGAGAGAGAGAGAGAGAGAGAGAGAGAGAAAGAAAGAGAGAGAGAGATATCCATCCCCATCACCTGTGCCTAAAGTCTCAACAATTCACATAACCGTATTTAAATCAGAGCTGTCTACATGTGACTCAATCATAGACATCATAACAGTCAGCGTCTGAGTAATACCTGTGATGATGTTCCTGACTAAAAGGCGTCCAAGGCCTACACAAAGCTTTAAATCTTTTATCCCAATCACATTAACTTGGTTGTCATGCAAGCAATGGCAAACGAGCGAAAAGACACAATTATAACCCACACGCTTTCATAATGATGGGACTCCAATACCACAAAAGCTCAGCAGGCAATTAACTAAACCCCACAGTTTATGTTAGGGTTAAAATGATAAGCAAAATGTGCCTTAAAGCCTTGTAAAAAACAAGTTGGTAAGAGCTTTGTAAACACCCTTTCAGAGGCTTTAAATGTATTGAATCTGTGTATATGAGAAGTAATGGGATGCTCCAACAATGTGTGTTGTGGAAAATCCCACCAACAACACATAGCGTACAATTATCTTGATGTGGTGGGCTTTATGATGTGGGTCATGTTGGATCCTTTATGGTGGCTTATTGTTTGGGCTGGACTGGAAAACCATGTTTGTATAAACAGTCTGGAATCACGTTAACTCAAGTCTAACTCAATGTCAGACCTCCAAGATAGTGCCAACACTTCTAAAGCATTTGTAATATACAGTAAGAGACAGCACTGTGGTCACACTCAGCCGGAAATTCACTTCTCTGATCCTCTGGTTCTTCAAGCTCATATAATGCAGATTGACTTATGACAAGTACAGTATACTGATTAAAACAAGTATGCAGTTGTACATGAAAGAAAAGAGTTAAGTTGGCCTATACTGCACGGCCAAGTGTGACTAAGGCGAAAACAAACACTCTGTCAGTGAGGTAATGGCACAAAAAAAAGCAGCCCTGCCTCCCACACTGTGAGTTGCCGAATCCTCCCTCGCCTACACGCCGGGACCGGGGTAAGGACGAAGGACGAGAGGATAACGCAAACAACAGCTAGTGTTCCTCAAGGTCCAGCTGTCAAAGCACAAGCTTACCTATTTACCTCAAACAAAGCTCATTAACTTTTAATAAAAATAAAATAATTTTAAGAGTGTGTCATGCATGTCCTTTCCATTGCAATTAGACTTCAGTGGAATAGGATCTATGGTCAGACAGGTTTGTTGAGATACTCCTTCTCGAACAAAACTACAGCTTGAAGGTCATCTTTCTTACTGTTAAATACATGCATCAGCAAAAAAAAAAAAAAGAAAAAAAAAGAGGCTTTTAAATTTGGCTTACGTAGAACATTTTTGAGAAGACCCACTCCTGTTTTTAAAGAGTGGATATGGAGAATATCTCATGGGCTTGGCAAGGAAATCAGGAATGAACAGGGGGCTTTTAAGTAAGAAAAAAAGAAAAAAAAAGAAAAATATAAGTAGCCCTCTGCACACCCTGTGCTCTCTCTCGCTTGCTCAGGAAATCCAGAGTCACCACACCTTTCCTTCCAAACACATTCTTTACATAATCACCTTTCTTTATAAAATCAACCAAGCCCTCAATATAGAAAGAAAATGCACCTAAAGCAATCTGTTTCTTCCGATCTTGCCTGCAAAAGTATCAGTAATGGTTACCACTCATTCATGATTAACTGGGAAGATAAGGATGATTGAGATGCAGCTCAGGTTTGCTCAAATGTACATAATATATAGGCTTTACTTTTCCTGGTTCATTAGACATCCAATAATTATTTTTATTATTATTTAATAACTCAAATGATTAAGATTTGGAACTGAGAAACATTCTTCAGTGTTTTCAGTGTGTGACATTAAATCACATCAGGTTAAAAAAAATTTATACTTTAACACCCACAGCCAAAATCATCAAACTATTAGCTGACCTGGGACTACAGAATCACAAGCAATGATTGTTATTTCTTCAGGTTTGTTGGGGAGATACCTGGAAATACCCTAATCTTATTCCTTCAACATTTTCTTTTGTAAATCCCCTGAACGTTGACTAGTACACAGTTTTGTTTTTCGGTCTGAAGGAAAAATTTTGTGATTACCTACAGGGACCGCTGTGGACATCCCCTCTGAAACAAATATGCCTGGGTTTTGTTGCTATAAGGAGGGGCGGGGGGGGTCTTCAGACATCTGTTACACTGTAACCTTTATACCCCATCATTTGCTTGTACATCTCTCTCCCAATGCCTTCAGGCTAACATCTCATAATTCCACTTAGAGACCAATATTCCCCACCACTGGCTCAGCATTCTGGATTATATACTGTACGTTGGGACTCCATGTTCCATGTACAGTCCTGGGTGTGGAAGATAAGCAACCCGCTAGAGCTGCAAGAGAACAATGCAAATGTCCGAGCTCCTCAGACCTGAAGAGTGTACAGTAGCGGTCCAACAACAATACACACACTTCCTCTTTTATAACATTTAAGTCACATACTGGAAACCTGGACCTATCAAGCACCTTGCAGACATTTCCTTAACACACATGGTCTCTGTTCAGGGTCCTTTTATCAGAGGAAATTACATTTTTGATAAAGTGATTAATCTTATGAGGCTATCAACTGTGACAGAGGCACCACAACACTCAACATGGCACTGAAAGCGTAATAGAAAAGAGCTGATTAGTCCGGAGGGAAGTTAAACTAGACAGGAGCAGGACTAGGCGAAAGCAAAGCTGAATCCAGTCCTTCCAATGGTTTGCATAGATTTGAAGCACCATGATATAATAATACAATAACAATCTACTTGGGACACACCCACCTGGGTTAAAGGTCAACTAAACAGAATCTCACAAAATTTGTACACGTCAAGGTTTTCACTCATGAGTCAGAATGAGTCGAGCTGAAATCCGTTTTCACATAACACCGTGCGCAACATTTAAAGAACAGGATTTATGGATGTGATTACAGAACACGGTGTGAAACTGTTAAAAGGGTAAACAGTTAGCATGTATGTCAGTTCTCTGAATAAAGAGTTAATAATAAACTAAAAAGACCTTTAGCAAAAAGCTGAGCTGACGTCAGGAAAGACTCTAGTCAAGCTCAAGTGCAACCTAGGATTAACAACAGTCTTATTTGTGTATCGTTAACAAAATGCCCATTCAGCACACCAGTAACCAGGACAATAATTAACCACCGATGAAGCCTTTCATGCTTAGACAGGGCTGAGGAAAACCAGCAAGAAAAAACAAATAAACAGACAAACAAACAAGACAAAGCATTAAAGACAGTTACCGATATTCAAAATGATAAAATGTTTCCTAAGCTTGTGCCAGATGCGTTTGTACACAACATCTGGAGGAGATAGAGCTAACGAGATATGAAGAGTAAGAGAGAGCCCTTTGTTCGGTTGGACATTCAAGCTACCTGGATACTCACATCTAGTGTGATGTAAAGCGATGAGGTCATCCTCTAAGGGAGGAATGAACAAGCCTGCTATCAGCACACACACCAGGTGTTGCAACAAAAAATACACACTCTCCCACACAGATATCAGATATCAAGGCCATGTTCTCTATACAGTCTACACTTTTCTACCATGGCCATCTGGACACAGAAGCGAGATGTAAACTTAAAAAAAAAAAAAAACGGAATGTGTACTCAATACGCGATGGCAATCATGTTTATATTTTCAGGTTTTTCTTATCTTCAGTGGATACTGGGAGCACTGGCAACACTGCATGAGATTACAGGTCCCGAACAAAGCGGTGTATGCAAGTCAGGGATCCAAATCTTATTTC
Source organism: Dinotopterus cunningtoni (assembly GCA_028565755.1). Taxonomy (NCBI): domain Eukaryota; kingdom Metazoa; phylum Chordata; class Actinopteri; order Siluriformes; family Clariidae; genus Dinotopterus; species Dinotopterus cunningtoni. Next base: position 7,503,605 of record JAOTRS010000015.1, on the reverse strand, counting down.
AAGCTTTCAAAAAGAGGAAATGATAAGACTTAACCAAACTAAATGCAGAGTCTGTTGGCGCCGCATATCCAAACTTCACAAGTCATGAGAGAGCAGTTGTTAGGAATAATTCCATTTCTGTGGCAATACTGACTAGTCATGAGCTTTGGACAGGTCAGGAGGTCACAGGACACAAAGAGACATTGTAGTAAAAGTCAACTATAGAGAACTGTTTGATGAGTTATACTTTTTCCAGTGAAAAAAAAAAAAGTCACAATATTGAGTGTAAAGGGTTGCATCATTAATACACACGAGCCCACTCTAAAGCTGTGCTCACATCACAACCTGCAACGGTCAATTCAGGTTTTTTGTCAGGTCATGACGGTTCACATTCATAATTGTGTGACTTTTATCTGACTCAAATCTGGGTTAAAACACGTCGATATTGGTTGCGACCAATCATTCATTTCAAACAACTGAGGTGATTTTAGTAAAAATAGGGATAGGGATTTTGCTATGGAGGGTGGCAAGCAGTTAGTCGGCTCTATTTGTTGTGGTCCAAAAGAAGAAAGAAAGAAAGATGCCTTGCTTTTTGCTGTTTTAGCATCTATTGCTAGCACTGCTATAAAATCCACGAGCTGCTAATGCCGGATGCGAGCGCCCCATGCACATGCCGTGGGGAAAAAGTAGCATGGATTACTATCTATCTATCTATCTATCTATCCATCTATCTCGACGGTCTCATTCAGGTCATATGACCTCGTATCAGATAGGACCCCATACAAAAGTGACTCCGATCTGATGAGGTCAACAAACCATTCATTAAATTTGCATGTAGACACTAAAGCAAGTTTAATTAACTGTTGGTTCTGCTTATGAATTAGCTTGCTTTGCTAAACTGCCAGTGAAGTTAATACAAAACCTACCAGGTAACAATTAATGAATTGTTTTTATACTTAAAGATAGAAGCATTTGCATTTTTGTCTACTACTTGCTTCTACAAATAATCTGGACTGTGCATGCCCATATGAGGTCGTAGAGGTCGTTCCACATTCATATGAAATAAACTACAAGCAGTAGGATTTACTTGTCACTTGTGAATGCGCAGGACAGACGTGTTACTGTACATTTGACCTTTTTGCGTGCTGAAACTTCATCTGGTCTCACTTCTGCAGCTATCTTCTCTCATCTCACTCGGCAGCCTCAAAAGGCTTGTTGAGACACGGACTGCGGGCTACACTTCACCCATGGAGGTTTCACCTGATGACGGTAATTAGATCCCGGCTTCGAAAACTGTGTCCAGATGCTACACAACGCTTAAGTGAGACCACAGTATAAGAGCACTAGAAGGATGCATGTCCACATAGCTTAAACAACAGAGCGGATGGACATTTAAAAACAACTTCTTATTCTTGTTCTTCTTAACCAAGATTCACATGGTTTTAATATTTCTAAAGGCATAAAATCCCACCAGTGATATAAACATTGTTAATGATTTGTTGATTCATGGATGTAATTTTACACACCTGGCGCATCATCACACGGCTCATCTGCTCCATGACGCACACAACTGCTCTGAAAGCGAATCATGTTAACGTGCAATCTGCTCTTTAGCAGCGAGAGCAGGGTTATGACCTTCATCACAGGAAAATTCAAGCATGATACAATCCTAATGACCTGCTTGTTTAGATTTGATCAGAATGCTAAAAATAAATAAATAAATAAATAAATAAATAAATAAACTTTCTTCAAGGTATTGTTAAACTAGACTTCTGAACTATTTGACTACTGAACGGCAAATTAGTTTTATAATAACATGTAAGGGGAAGCACTTTCTGTACTGTCACAGAACTGTGAAACAGAACTAATAAAAGAGGATGTGGATTTACACGACATGGATAACACAGCACCATCTGAGTTTATTCAGCTCCACCCAGAGAGCATCTGGGTGTTTCAGAGGTTTTTGGTTTAAACATCATGCTTTAAATTTATGCTGCCGTTAGAGACAAAGAAGTGAACAGACAAATTAAAACCAAATATTTAAAAAAGCTCTGCAAGCGTGCCATAGCTGGTCTTATGAAGGTAGTGCTTAAAAATAACTTCATTTCAAATACTTTAATTGTGCTTACAAGACGTAACTGCTGTAGTCTTCTCACAGAGTTCTGAAGGGTGTGGTCGAGCTACATGTTTGTTTCATCTTTCCAGTTTAGTCTGACTGACATTTACAGGTTTCCAGTCAACTTTCCAAGGAAATACAGTTAACTCAGTGATAAGAAGCAAATTCCACAAATACTCTGGGTTCTTCATAGAAGTGAAATATTGCTGGTTTAAAAATATAGTTTAACACACAATCAACTACGAGAACTCGTGCCTGTGAGGAACTGTGGAGTCATTTACATGAACAGTATTTCTCCGACATGACTAAAATCATTCTGATTAGAGACTTCAATCTAACGTTATGTGGACGCTGATTTAATAAAGTTGGTGTTTATAGGTGTGTTTTTGATATGCGTTCAATCGAACAAGAGAGAAACAATCAGACCAAGAATTTAAATGGTTAGTATTTAATCTAATATTAGATTAATTTAATCTAATACACCACCCCCTCACTCGGATCGGGACGGACTGGTCCAGTTGTAGTGTTTGCTGTATATGTTGCATTTTTATCCTGATTGGGCACTTATTCTGATTATTAGTAGAGTATTAGAGTCCATTTTAGGGCACCAAGTGTTGTAGAAGTACACATGCTACCAATGATCTCTCGCGGAGGTACAGCTTTGTGATACTCCTGCATGATTCACCATTACTCAGTGTTAAACTGTGTAATTACTACAATCTTATAAGACTATGCTTGTCACCCTAGAAAATAATCTCACTAAACCACCAAAGATTAATACATCAGTCTGGGTTTCTGCAGAAAACAGGGAGCATAAACAAGCATTGTGTTATATGAGTTTTAGTTTTATCAGGATATTTTATGAGCATGTTTTGTTTATCTCTAGCTGTCTTATGAGCTCCGGATCAGCCTATGCCGTGCTATTATGTAGGAGATATTATTGCTTGAGAGAGTTAAACATTTCCGAATGCAAGAACTTTGTTGTTGGTTATTTTTGGTCGTCAGGGCAACAAGTGAGCCTGTCACATTATGCATTCTAAGACTTCAAATATCGGCTCATGACTCATAATTCATAAGAAATTCTTTTATAAATGTGTGGTATTTGTCTGTGACAAAAATATCACACATACAAAGTCAGCTTTAATCAAATTAAAATAAAGCGTTATTGTCTAAATGTGACAAATATCACATATCACACAGTACAAATTGGATGGAATTAATTGAAGCGCCATTGTCTAAGACATTAAAAGTCATAAAGGTTTCTCAAATTGCATCAACACTACTATGTCTAAAGAGTCTGATCCATTTTGTGAGTAACGCAATAAGCCATTCGATTTAGACCACGCCTATAGCGGCAAATGTGTGTTGGCTGCCGCAATACTGGAATAGAGTACAGGATAAACCTGGAAAACATTCCGGATCTGCTACACAATGGATCAGAAACCCTTACGCAGGAGCAGCTCTAAAGCCAGGTGTCAAAGTTCAACATTCGTCTGATGCTTTGTGCAGACATGCTATTGTGCGCGCTCATTGGCTGACCTCATGATGGCCGGAGGACAGTGACGTAATGCGTAAAGCAGCGGGAGTTGCCTTGTGACTGCTTGTACATGTTCACAAACAGAGATAGGAGTAGAGAAGGGCAAAGTCTGCGGTTGAAAGAATCCACCCCCGATAGCAGTTGGTCTAAAAGCAGAGGAGAGAGACGTGAGCAGATCGTGATGAGATTATAGCTGCTGCACGCAGCTGTTCGAGCAACTGTATTTAATTCAGGCCACTTTGAGCAGCTACTGATTCGATTTCACCACAATCGGTACATGGAGTATAGCCACAACATGAAGTGTGAGGGTTTGTTTAGTGGAGGAGGGTGAAGGAGGCTGAACTGGTAAGCTTTAACATGCTTTGCTGCTCCGGTTGCTGAAATCAGACTGTCAACATATCCAGAAAATAAGACAACCCGATCACTCTCATGCTTGTGGCACACTAGAAAACTGGGAAAACCAGGAAGTGCAAGTTCGGTTTTTGTGGTATCTACAGCACAATGAACATTTTCCCCCTGACTATAAAAATAAAATCTGCCACAGGAAGACGATCAGTGCTGACTCGGCGCCATCGTCTCTCACAGGCTGTTAGTGGAAAGCAGCTGCAGCTG
>JAOTRS010000015.1:7488397-7499261 GCA_028565755.1 Dinotopterus cunningtoni | reverse complement strand
GAGCTTTGACAATAAAAACAAAAGAAAGCACAACCTTTGTAGCACTATTCTTACACATACATCACATCATGGCTTTGTATAAAAAAATATATATAAAGCCATTTCTATATTTCTCTTATAGAAATGGCTTTCTATAAGAGCAGTGCAACATGACATTATGGTTTAACGTCAAGATATTAAGGTACAGTATCATTGGTATTGTCTATGTAATCTAAGGAGCAAAACATGATGGGGCATTCCACTACAGAAAAATAATCAACATCACAGTGGTGTGATGCAGCCTGTAGAAACTCATCCTAATGTGCTTTATTCCACTTATAGCACTGGAGTTAAACAGACACATACTTTTTTTAATCGGTGTACAGGTAGTGCAAGTTCGTTCCTGTCATCACTTACATTATAGCAGCTGCAGTCATCAGCTTTTCCTCATCAGATTCTATAAAGCGAACATAAACGACAAAACATCCACTTACACTTTTTAAACTAACTAAACTAAATGTGGATAAATCAGACAAAACACAATTAACACACAGACTATAAATAAAGCAGGTTAATATTATCTTGTGTGGAAATGCGTGTTGATGAAATTATGGTTTCTGATGCAAGATGACCGAAAGTAGTAACAGGAAGTGAGCTGTTTTAATTCTGATGAAGCTGACTGCCCACAGTCCTTCAGACAGGACACGCCAGATAAACACGCTCCGCACCATACCTGTTCGTAAAACACACTGAGAATGGAGAAGCAGAGGAGAAGAACTCTGAATAAGAACTTCTCTCCACTCTGTGACATTCTCCACTCACACAAGACGAGTGTGTGTGTGTGGGTACGATTATATGCACGGCTGCTAGGCTACAACCTTCTCACAACTCTCCTTTCACAAACACACGACTGTGGAAAAGGCCATGTGGAGGGCATATTTAAATTGCACAAGGACACACTCTGTGAACTCTTACTAGAAACAAGGATACAACTTGAATCTGTCTAATGAATGCAGTACAGTTGTTAATGAGGGAATGCTGATGTCAGGCTTTTTTTTTTTTTTTTTTACTGTGTTGTGAACTATGTAAATCCAGTACACTGAAACAAAACAGCATTGATGAGAAGTAACTAATTTACTAATCTACTTATCTAAATCATAAAATCCAAATGCAATGAAAATGTAAAGTAAAGAACCATAAAGTAATTCATTTAGCCTCAACTAATTAACTCCTAAATCTTTAAGAGCACTTTCACATCACACTGTGTGGTGCCGGTTAGTAATCTAAATTTACAACTTTTTTTTTTTTTTTTTTTTTTTTAAAGTCCCTTGCCGTAATGTGGGTTTCATATCTCAGTAGGAGGTCTCTTGTGAAGTTATGACTAATGAAGGACAACAACAGAACTGTTCCAATGGTGGCACGAGGCCCAAACAAAGGGTGCCGATACATTAATTGCAGCAAATATAATGAGAAGTTTGACTGGAACCAAAACACAATGAGTCAGTTCTTTTATAAGTCTGAAACACAAAATGACATTGTACTAGAAACAATGTCTGTAAATTCTATTTACCCACATAAGTTTTACTTCTCCATTATCATCTACTCAGTGTAGTGAGCAAACATGGTGATTAATATGTGTTTTGGGATTCTGCCTCACTTGTTTTTACATTCTGGGACAAGATGCACAGATTTAGAGTTCTATTACTGAAGATCGATGTGCCACCTATATGCCTCTGTTCAACACACCTGATATCTGGGCACAAGGGCTAAACAAAAGTAATTACTTCCAAAGTACAGCACATCAGAAGTGATTCACTACTTTTTTGACTACTGTACAATTACAGTTACAATAGACAGGTTAGTTCCTGTTATCACTTACTTTTTCTCTTTTAAAGTGAACAGGATATCTGGCCCTGATACCAGCACAAATTCCTTGAAGATGTCAAAGATTTATAGTCCAGTGTCATAAATGGTAAACATCTCATCACAGAAATCTTCACTATATCAACTATTTTCATTTTAAAAGTTATTATAAGTCGCCGATTAGAAAGTAGAGAAAACATGACACCACTATTTCTTTTCCTATACCCGCACTGAAATACTGAGCTGATAATGTCCTGTAATGACAACCTGTTTTACTTGCTAATCCAAAGGCCACAACAATGGTCTAATTGTGCTTAATCATCGTTTAACCACGTACGTCTTTTACTTTTCATTAACTAATTTGTGTAAATTAAGAACTCCTTGCCTCTTTTTTCTGTTTAAAGATCTTTGGTTACTCCCACAGCAGAAGAAAAAAAAAACGCAAAAATGTTTTATATATGTATTATGGGTATATGCACCGCAAAAAAAATAAAATTTTAAAAGACAACAACAGAGATCTTAATAAAACTAAAAATAAAAATTTACTTATGCATTTATTTTAAAGTTTCTGTAGGTGTATGATGAAAACACTTTACATCACCTGTTGTTGATTACCTGCCTCTTACAGCAAGCAGTTTTCCCACTGATGACGTTTCTAATATAGTAAAATGGCATGCAATACTTTTTATAACCATTTAGTGTAAAAAATTACACTAACTTTCTTTTCTTTCTTGAAGTTAAGAAGACAAACAATGCAGTTGTCATGTTGTCAACAAAAGCACAATCAGACGTTTATATGACGTCCCTGTCGATGATCTGTCACTACTGTAAGGATAACAGTAATAGGTGTCATGTTTTTTACTGTTTGCACAGAAGTGCACTTTATGTTATCTACTTGTCTTTTTGTTTAGTTCTTATCTAGTTTTGTTGATTTATAATGCTAATCTGTCATCTTAGCTTCTTAGCTAATTAGGTGGCTTAATCCCTATTTGCACAAGATTAGTATTATCTGGGGACCTCTAGTCATTCATAATAATTGCGGAGGTTGTCTATAATCATAATCCCATGCGAATCGGCCATGTCAGATAATTTATAAAGTAAAAACTCCATTGCGAATAACCTACCATATTTCACTGAACACAGAGGTCTTATGACAACATTAGTCCCGAGCGAATCAGTATGCCTGTGGCCAAGATTTGTCGGGTCGTATATAATTTTTTCAAGATTTCTGTTTGCTATGTGCCTTTTTATCCATCTTCTGCAAAGAATGGTAATAATAAAATAATAATAAATACGTATAGTAAAAACAATACGTATAGTCATATCACTATATACACCAGAAAGAGAAAGCTGAAACCCATCACAAGAGCAAAAAGAATGATTAGATGGAGATGAATGACATTTGACAAGTGTTATATGTTGGCATCATATCTGGGAGATAAGTCAGTACATTTTAGTAAAATCGCAGGCTTTGCTTATCCCGTGCAAATGCGCCACACAAAATTTAAATTTGGGGGCGGGGGGTGTGGGTAATTTCAAAATCACACAAGATCCCCAGATAATACTAATCCTGTACAAATAGGGCTTTAACTAGTTTTGTTCATTTATTGATTAAAGGATGATTTTTTTGTGATTACTGGATCGCGGTTCAATGTTCACGTGTGGATATCGCGGTACAATGTTCACGTGTGGATATCGCGGTACAATGTTCACGTGTGGATATTGCGGTACAATGTTCACGTGTGGATATCGCGGTACAATGTTCACGTGTGGATATCGCGGTACAATGTTCATGTGTGGATATCGCGGTACAGTATTTGACCAGTATACCGTTGCAGCCCTGACGCGCGCGCACACACGCGCACACGCACACACTCAGAGTCTCATCACTTCCTTTTCTCTGCACTTTTCTTTTACTCATGCTGCACCTGAATCACGCTGAATCACACTGATTAATATGTTAAACGAGGAAGGTTTTAAGCCCATTCACATTTGTGCGATATCTGTTTGTACAACAATAAATACCCATATCAAGCCAACTTGATTTTTACCGGAAGTTAGTCTGAATTAACTTTTAACCGTTAACGTTCGAGTGACGCGTTAGCTAAGTTTAAATGTGCTAGCGCTGCTAATAACACCGAGATTAATGTAAAAAAAAATAAACATTTATCATTCGGATTTACGTCAAACAAAAATACAATACAACACACACACACAGCGTTTTGTCTGTGTTTAAAAAATCCAACCTTTGGATCTGCGAGTTTCCCTGAAGGCTTCTTGAAAAAGGAAGTTCTGGCGGTGAAAAAGTACTCCTCACAATCTTCTTCCAGACTGCTGTAACCACTGCTCATGGTGCTAGTCCACGTCATTTGAAGAGAAACGTCCAATTTTCAATTGTTTGCCACATTAAAAAATAATAATAAATAAATAATGCGTATAGTTGAGGTGAAAAATGACAGTCCGGGCTTAAGGAGGTGTAATCCGGAGCACGGCGCTGGAGATGAATTATGTCTCAGTCAAGTTAAACATTAAGTGACAGAGAGAAATATAAACCGTAAACGCAGCGGTCTGTCTGGCATGTGCGCACAAACTACTCAAGACGCTAAACTGTTTATTTAAAGCTGTATAAATATGTGTTAAACCGAGTTTCCGACCGGTTTTATTCCCAGGACTTGTCTAACCAGCTCGTCTGTCTCTGTCCGTGTCCACGCTCACTCTCACACTCACACAGAACACGCCCACCGGCTCCGTCCCTAACCGCCATCTACTGGACACTCAATGCACTACACAGGGTGTAGGGGCCATTATTCATTATTCATCCATTCTATTCCAGGAGATTTAGGGCACGAGGCGGGATACACCCTGAACAGGGTGGCAATTCATCGCAGGGCACACACACACACACACACACACACACACTATGGGCAATTTGGGAATGGCAATTAACCTAATCCGCATGTCTTTGGACTGTGAGGGGGGGAAACCCACCAAGCAAAGGGAGAACATTCAAACTCCATGCACACAGACCAGAGGCAGGACTCGAACCCTGGCGATACGTGGCCACAGTGCTAACCACAGTGCAAGTCACAGTGCCGCCCTTACACAGGGTGTATGGACCATTATCTCACTCTCTTGTATTGTAATTACAGAGAGGTGTGCCGTCATTAAACTAAGGTTACATCACTAATACTAAGGACATGCTGTATCAAAGAACATTAATTAAATTTTACCTAGTGAGGAATGCCAAACACTGTTCAGCACTTTATGTTGTCTTCTTGTGTTTTTCATAGTTCTTAGCTAGTTTTGTTAATTTATGTTGTATGTAGCACCTTGGTCCTGAAGGCATGTTATTTCATTTCACAGTGTACTGAACTGTGTATGGTTGAAATGTGAGCAAAAGGCTGCTTAACATGAGGTTTCAGTTTGTTAGTCTGTAGTTATCAGAGGCCATCTACGTCAAATCGGAACAACCCTCTCTCAGCAGAGGAGGTGGCCTAGGTCCATTTCCGAACTGAACAACACCAGTTTTATGTCACTGAAGGCAGCAGAATGATCGGCCTACTTGAAAACACCAGTGTATTTTGTAGGTTGATCTATAATAATCTCTAACGGTAAACGCCCCATAAATCACTAGTGAGTGGTATATAGCATGCTTGGACCAGTCTTTGTGGAATGGGTAGCACTAATGAATGGACACGCTCAACCAGGTTTATTAGCTTTCTGCCCTTTCTGGTCAGATGAACAAAGTGAGAGCTGACCGCTGGGCGTCTCTTCCTGGCGTGATACGGAGAGGATCTTTCATGAGCAAGCTGGTGCCCCTTCAGCACATGGCAAATTACAAACCATGTTTATCCCTGTGGTTCTCTGGATGATTTTAGGTCTGGTTTGGAATCAGTTCCATGAGTTAACCGCTCATTTTTTGGGGTTAGTGGCTGATGGCAGACTTCTCAGGAACATGGTGGGAACCCCCCTTTTTATTCATGCTAGGGGAAAGTTGTCACAATGTGAATGAACAATAGTATCTTTTAAGATTAATGGGGGTGGATTGCACTGCAGAAAGTAATTGTCTTTAGACCAAATACTTTATCTTGTGCTTATGCTAGTATTTTTTTTCTCATTTGGTGCAAAGCTAAAGCATTCATCTAGGAAAGAACAATCTGTCAACACTATTTAAAAAGGTTCTTAATAACATTCAGGCTTTCTTTTTATGCTTCTGTTCAATAGCCTTTTCTTCACCATTTATCGCTAGTTCATTTACTGTGTTTTCACATTTGGTCCTTTTCGAACCCAGTCATTAGTCAGATTTTTTTGCGCTCACATGAACACTCAAAATAATCAGGCAGCATTTTTTTGCACATATGCGAGCACTCAAAATGAACACAAAGCCCTCTGACAAAATCAAGCCAGGACCTCCCTGGGAGAGTCTCAGTTAGTTTCACTTCTAATCCGTGTTGCAGTTGACTTAACCTATGCATTGAGCCCTCAGGACATCTGTAAAAAGGGCTTTTGGTCATCGCCACCAATTAAGATACTACTAATTACTCTGTAAAGACACGCTAATATGACTTTAGTGTAAGGCTTAAAATTAGTTATGAAGATGTCTGGGGTGTTTTAGGGTTTTAATTGGTCCTGAAGACATCCTGCCATTCGATCTGTGCCCATTGAGAAAGTCACTCAGGATTACTTCACTTTTTGCCATTGTATTTTAGCCCTCTAGGCACGCCTTAGACAGATCACATAATATTGCACTGGGATGCTTGAAAAATAAAACAAATATACACAGCCATGACCGCTGGTCCATAATTCAAGGCAGGAAATGTTTGAGAGCTCCAGTAAAACTATAAAGAGAACAGAACGAGGACTAAGGCCAGAGCTGAAACAGATCAGAAAGAGAATAAAATCATCTATCAGATGAACTCATAATGTGAACACAAAAAGAACTGTGTACCTTTTCTCTTGGTCCATTCACAAAAAGGTCCATTTGATAAAAGGTCCATTTAAAAGATTCACAATTTGTAAATGCTCAACACCAGTGGCTTCATGTGCAAGACCAAAACATGTGACAAATATCTTCTAAATGAATAAAAATTGAAGAAGTGTACAAAAGTAATGCTTAAAATATGAATTGTGCAGGACAATTAGGTTTCGGTCTAATATACTTTACTAGAATGTTCAGTAAATGCACTGATTTTTATTTTTTTATGCTCTTGAGGATCTGATCAAACTTTCAACAAAAAAAAAGCAACAAAAAAACTACATACCTTTACAAAAAACTGCTTGTATTTAGCAAATAAACACTGATATTGCTTTGTGACTTTGTGTCTGTCTGTGGTTAGAAGCTCCATACAAATAAATTGAATTGCATATTGGTTTCTTATTGTTTGCCAGTTTATGAGTCAGTGGCTTGTGTCCAAAGGTTATGTCAGTATTTATGTAGGAAAAGTTCAAAAGAACTGGTTTATGCATGTCATGCACAGTTTATTTTCTAGGTAAGATTGGCAGATTTCTACATTTTCGAATAGACCTGTGTGAGCTGAGGTTTTTCAAATGCATCTAGACAAACCTACTTTAAACACAAAGCATTTGAAATAAAAAAAGGTGAAATGTAATAGAAAAATGTAACAGACAAAATTAAAATTAATTTATAAATGAGGAAACGCTATTTCCTTGTTTAATGAGAAGATTAAACTATTAACACCTCACAATGCATGCGTAATTCAACTCTGATTATGCCCCGTACTTTCTAGAATGAGTAATCATTTCTGGGTATTTTTCCGACACCATGTTATAGCACGGATTTCAATAATTCAATTATTAAGTTTAATAATTTATGAGAGTGTAACCGCCTTCAAGCACACTAAAGCTGGTTGTTTATACTGTTACTGTTAGCTATGCAGTGAAACTACAGGGTCAAACGCAGGCAACATATGTAGTGGATAACGGCCAAAACTAACCGTACCCCGCAAAAAGCAGCTTTCAAGAGGTTTGTGAAAGGACAGGGCTTTTTAAAACCCACGAGCATGGATAAGGCCTAAAAATAACCCAGCAAAGAGAACAGCCAAACCCGAAACTGGCCGAGTTTGTCCATGGTCATTCATACTGTCCACTCAGACATTTGTATATCATTAACATTCCATCCATTTTGAGTAGGCTATGTGGGATAACATACATTACATTAATATATAAAAAAAAGACATATATTAAATACAAAATAATATAAAATAGACATATTTTAAAATGTGCCCTGTTGCTTTAGATAAAATAATTTTCAAGTGAAAGAAAAGTAGAAACTTAAACGTCAACAGAGTGTGTGTGAAAAGGATGTCTCACTCAGCAGCCAACAATTTCCCAGACGCTTCACCAGTTCTGCTAAAACAATAGGATCTGGGAAAGTGTGTGTGTGTGTGTGTGTGTGTGTGTGTGTGTGTGTGTGTGTGTGTGAGAGAGAGAGAGAGAGAGATGAGTGTCCTGTGGCCACTAGCCTTATTGGCTTTGATCCATGGCCTTCATTACACATTACCAACATTCCTTTCCTGAAGAGACTGAATAATGGTATATAACATTTCGGTTACTCAGTGGCTACGTACGTTTTAAAGAATGTGTCATAAAGCCGACTCAAGTTCCTCAGTACACTACAACAAAAAAAAAATGCCACGGACACAGTGATTTCAGCAAGGACTTAACTCTTATATGAAATTTAAATTTGAACCCTTTTTGTATAAGAAAAACACGTTGCGCATTTATTAAATGATTTTCCATCCTTTTTCTTCAACTTTCTCATTTTTGCGATAATTATATTAAGAGCACGTGTCTTCACTTCCACTGATACTGATATTATATATTCCGGACAGGGACAGAGATTTAAGTATAATAGAAAATGGTATGTTCATCAAGTAATCCTTCTCAGATGAGCAGTTAGTTTTCCCCAGAGTTAAACAATAACCATAAGGATTCAGTAATTCAAGAATAAACAATATTCAGGATTATGATCCTATTGCTCACCCTAATAAAATCACCCTAATATTATACTTAATTTTTCCTGAACACAACCATAATGCTTATTACAACTGTGTTCCAACTCACAATTTCACAGTAGAGTCATACAGTAAATATTAATGATTGTTTATTTTATTAAAGTACTAGGGCCGTTGAAGTCAAACAAGTTGGGATCTTGTGATGAAACTTCTCGTGAATGGAGGCATAAAACCCAAATGACGTTTACAGAAGACATCAAACACAATATGGGGATGAGACACTGAGCTGAAGTAAAACATTTGAATGATGTAACAGCCTGTGAAGATCCTGGTCGAGGTGGTTCGAGACCTACTGCAGTCATTTCTGTAAACATTCAGAGAGTTGAATGTCTGATTCTTGAAAATCGATAGATAACTTGTTACAAACTTGGGGAAGAGACGCATCTGTCTGTGGGAAATGTACACACAATCATTAATGTACACCGATTGCACATTACAGGGACTCGCCTGTAATATTACCACACACCCCTGACCTCACTCCATGCCATTTCTACATGTTTGGGCCATTAAAGGAGTTCCTGGGGCTCCTAGCACTAGTGAAACCCTAGAATAAGTGCATTAGTGTAGCACAAGATTATATAGAGTAAGTATTTTTTTACTTTCATAACTGCACAATCAAAAGTCCTGGTTTGACTTGAACATCCCTTATACATAATTATGATTGATAATTAGATTTAAGCCTGCAAGACAGCAAGGTTCATATAGTCATAAGATAAAGAAATGAGATGAAACCTCTATGTAGACAACAAAAACTGCCAGAAGATTATCTCTGCCGTGCCAGTGAAATCTTCCTGCATGTCTCCCTCATTTGTTTTAAAAGCAGTCACATATTTATCAGCAAAAGGAAGCAATGACAGTGACCTAGAAAGATACAGACCCCCATCGAAGTTTCTCCAAACATAAAAAAAACATGGTTGGAAATCACAGTTCCTGTGCACAAACTCTGAAGACTAAATAGACCCAGGCAGCCCCTGAAGACTAAATAGCAGGTAACTGAACCACACAAAAGAAATAATGGCTGGGACACGTTCCATCTTGCCTTTCGGTGGATCCACGAAGGATCAGTTGGCTTTTACAGCCTTTAAAACTACCTGTCTGTCAGTCTGCGCTCTGTAATCAAAAGCCTGTGTGACGTCCTCAAGGCCACACTGTCTACACATGGAGGAAGCAAAAGTACCTCTGTTTAGATCTTGGTCTTTTGTAAAAAAAAAATAAATAAATAAATAAAAAAAGGTGAAGTGAGAGATTTCTTTCCAGTGCAGGTGCACTTTAATGTGGTGTCTATAAACACATACTGTAGATTTATTTGAATTGTACAGATTAAGCACAAAGCTTAGCCTTGACTTGACTTGACTTTGCATAGAAGGGAACAATGCCGATTTTGAAAATTTAATATTATGGAACCAATTATGGAATTATTATTTTGTAAAATTAGAGACGCATCAACAATTGGGCCACCATTTCAAGGATTACCCCTGTTTCACCCAAAAAAATGTTCTCTACAGGCTTAACACGGCACATAAGCGGAGGGGGAAGGGGAGATGCAGTGCAGGGGAAGTGCAGGGGGTTTTTTTGCAAGCAAACAACCAAAAAACGTGAAAAAACAACTTTATCATTGAAATGTGAACATAAAGCAAAACAGACTATGAGCAAGTTTGTGGTACACATGTGACACCACTTATAACAATAACAACAGACGCTTGATAACCTGAGGCTAAAAAAAATAACTAGAACTAAAATAGTGATGCTAATCAAGGTGAAATGAGACACAGGTGATAGTGATTGTGACACGCTGAGAATGATGGGTAGTGTAGTTCTGTGCCTTTTGGTGCCATCATGAGAATTGAATTGTGCACAATATGCAGACCACGAATAATAATAATAATAATAATAATAATTATTATTATTATTATTATTATTATTATTATATTGAAAAAAAGTATATTTTTTAATCCAACAAATAATTAAAAACAAAGCAGAACAATCTA
>JAOTRS010000015.1:7461793-7477209 GCA_028565755.1 Dinotopterus cunningtoni | reverse complement strand
TTCTAACCCTATTCCTAAGCTCTTATGCAAATCCTTTATGCAAAATGTGAAACCTTGTTAAAACCATGGCCTAACGTCCACTGGTAGTCAAGATCTTGTGACTTTTAAATACATTGAGTCACTGTGACCTTTAAATACTTAAGTCTCAACTTGTTTTTTTAACTTTAGACAAAAAACAGAAACATTTTATACACTTGAACGCACAAGAAACTTTACCTTTATTTAAAAAAAAAACTTCAGTGTTCAATTAGCTTTTAATAGCCAGGTGTCTCTCCATGTTGCATCAGTGGTGATGCTCTCAAATGTATTGTACTCGAGGGGACAAGTTTTGTATTTGCTTCAAGATTTTCCTTTCCTGTGCAACTCAATCCATCCCTGGCATACAGGTGGCAGCATTCTGGATGGGGTGGATTGCTTATGACCATGTTTACATGTTTATACTCGTTCAACTTGGGTAGATTTTTTTTATTTGGATTAGGGTTACTTTAGTTTAAACTACTCAATACTTGAGAAACAGAATTAATTCCATATACTTGACAAATAATACATGGCTACACAAAAAAATAATTGGGAGGTGGGTAGAACTCAACTGTAAAGTTTCATGGTTTTGTTTTTATATGCTTTTATTAATATTTTTTAACTACACTAATAAATGTATATAAGCACTCAAAGTAGGTGAAATGCCAAAAACAAGCTTTTAACAAGTGTATCTAAAGGAATGTTTAAGTAGCTCAAACATGCCGTGTGTGACATCAGCTGACATCACATTGCGATGACTGGGTGAAAGGTACTGTATGTTGATCCAAGAAGAATGTACATCTGTACATCTCGATCTCTCTTTCCTTGAACAGGTGCACTAATGTGTGTGTGTGTGTGTGTGTGTGTGTGTGTGTGTGTGTGTGTGTGTGTGTGTGTGTGTGGGTGGGTGTGTGGGTAAGATCTTGCTCTGGGGCACACCTGCTACTTTTTTTATTGAATACTATATTTTTTTAATCACATACCACACTGTCATAAAGAATTTCTAGGGTATTTAACTACGACTTGTGAAGGGCCATTTACATAAAATTCCTTTCTCACAAAGATAAGCAACTGACATTACAGAATAGCTTTAAATGCTTAATCATTAATAATTAGTTTATGGTTATAAATTCGACATCTTGGTGTTTTCACTAAATTTCAGACTTTAATACAGGAAGAATAAATTAGAAAAGTACTATTTTTAAATGAATATTTCTTAGTTCAATGTCATTTTAGGAAAAAAGACTCATGTCTCTAACCCCAGTAAATGGAGCAAGTACAGTGGCTTAGTGGTCAGCACTGTCGCCTTGCACTGGAGGTTCAATTCCCACCTCGGGATCTGTGTGCATGGAGTTTGCATGTCCTCCAATGTGCTTGAGGAGTTTCCTCCAGGTACTCCGGTCTTCTCCCACAGTCCAAAGACGTGCAGGTTAGACTAACTGGCATTCGCAAAATACCCATAGTGTGTAAATGACAATCGGGCACCGAGCTGGCAACCCTACCCATAAAGTAACTGCCACAGAAATTAAGAATATATCTCTAGGGTGGGGAGTATCCATCGCTGGATGGCACGGGGACAGACCAAAAAAAACCTTGTAAGTACTCGCTGGTTTAATGAGCTGGATTTGGGTAAATGAATTCCATTAAATCAAGTATGTGTTTTTTTATAAGAGAGTAAACATGACTAAATGACGATTAGTTTTCTAAACATGAAAACTAGATCCTGTGTTGCATTTTGACAGACCTGTTCTTAAACCACATTTAATGAACTTTATTTCCACTAATACAGACATGATGCCCATATAAGCTGATCCATTCAGGAATAGAGAGTCTTATATGTACATCCTCATCTTGTTCCCCTCTCCCGGGACAACACCAGAGTGAGGAATTCCACATGCTTCAAACGACATTCCTCTCGGCTCCGAGCAGACTCGGCTTCTAATAGGCTCCTGAAACAACACTAAACTACTAAACAAAGGGCAGGTCGTTCAGCTGCCCATCAACTCCTCACTGATCTCACATCACTATTCAGTCACAGATCAGCCATAAAGGATGTTCTCAGGGTGGGGAATGTATATGGCAAGCTACTGTGAGCCCATTCACACAAGGAAGTCAGACACATTCCACCATTTAAGCTTTCCTTACTAACCTTTCCCTCTGGAACTGAGAAACAGTTGTTCTGAAACGTGTTGTGGCTAAAAACCTAGGCTAGTACGATTCAGCTAAGATCACACACTTAATGTATTAATATCATTCATGTAATGTCATTAATTGTATGCCAAGTAACAAATCAGAAATTCTGCCAACGCCATAAAAAATGACACTGACATGCATGGGCAAAATATATTTTGATCTGTAAATACAAAGTACGGCATGTAAACAGAAGTAGAAGGCATGTGGATAGTACTGACTGAATCCTAACCAACAGTCACTTGTAATTAATGGCTGTCACTTCCAAAATGGCTGTCACGTTAAAAATGTCTGTAATGTAATACCAAATACAACAGTCTCAAGTGTTTTCCACCATCCATGTTGGCCAACATAGTGCACCAATAGGACCTGAAATCAACACAACCTGTCGTCCTTCTCCTCCTCCTCCTCCTCCTCCTCATCATCATCATCATCATCATCATCATCTTCAGTAACCGCTCTATCCTCTTCAGGGAAGCACTGGACCAAATTATATGAGCTTGACTTTTCTTGACTCTAAGCTCCATCTCACAGAAAATTGGTATTAACCTTCAAAGATAATGGTAAACCAAGTTTGCAGAAGGAATGTGGTCAGACAAAAAACTTAATGAAGGTAATTAGAGATCGCTAACATTCTTGGCGAATTTGCTTCATAAAATATTGACAGTAGAAACCACATCTAGGAAGGTTTCCACATGCACAATGTGAAAGCAACAGGATTGGATTTAAGCAGTGGTATGACTATAAAAATACACTTGTTAGTGAAGTGAACTGAAAAAATAATGTTTCAGTTTGGACTTGGAAAAAAGTAATGTGGTCTGATCAGTCTAGATTGACCCTTAATTCCAGAGCGAGGGCACTCTAGGCTGAGAGGGGAAGTATAGGAGCAATGCAATGCACCCATCAACACTTTTAATAATGCAAGTTTAATAATTCTAACATAATGAGGACTTTCATATATAAAGTTTCCATCCAGTTTTTTCCATTACAAATGGCAAGCAAGTATTTTGTATTACTGCACTGTAGCTTGTGTTGAGAAAAGTCCATGTCAGGTTTAAATGAATGTGTTCATCACAATGGGCTACAATTTACATTTAAATATGATATGGGCCATATGAAATACTCTACAGTGTTTCAACACACTAAATCACATATTGCTATATTTTAAAAAAGGAATCTCAACAAAAAATAGTCTCTAAATTAGAACCTAATTTTATTTTTACAATCTAAAGTCTCCTACCAATCACCAGTCAACTCATGTACAGCAACAGACACCCGCATAGAGATACTGCATGGTACCGAACTTACCAGAAAGCTTCCACAGAAGGCTGAGTTCTAAGCGTCCTGAACGGCGCATCACTTTAGAGAAACAGTAGAAGAACACGGTTATTTTCCTTAGCGTCCTACTAAAGTCCCTCCTCAGTGCCATGACTTAGACAGCAGCCCACCAAAAACCTTACGCAGAAGTCCAGACATATCTGTGTCTCCCATGCATACGATAAGCCAGTGCTTTGGCCATAATGAACTGTCTTTCACTCTCTATTTTTCCTCTGCTCCTCTGTATACCGCCTCCTTTCAGATAGTCCCCTGATCATGTGTATGTGTGTGTCTGTGGCTGGTCAGAGGGCGGTCCATTGTTATCCATCATTATGTTGTCACAGGGCAGTGTGTCTACTCTAGACACACTGCCACTGCTGCTACACAAATGGGCAGATGGATATTAGTGGAGCCAACAGGTGGGTGTCAAATAGCAAGACACAATGCAGACAAGCCAGAATGGCTATTCGTGCTATTCATGATCTCATTTTTTCCCTGTCGAGCGTGTGCCATTATACATACACGTAGGTATAAAAGTCCTGCCATTATGGACACACATTTTTAAGCCTTTTAATACTGCATAAGTAGAACACAAATGAAACCTTAAATGACTATCATAACACAAATCAGAGGTTTAGATACCTAAAATACTTTCATAAACCTTTTACATAAACTTTGACATAAACATGATATGATGGAGTTTCTATGAGGAGATTTATATTTAGCAATTTTTGAAAGGAGTCTCCAGTGTCAGCACTTTGAAACAGTCAGTGGAGAAGTTTTCCTATACAAGAAGTGTACATGGTCCTCTGTAGTGCTACGTTTACTAGTTACATATTGTAATTTGCCTATAAGTCAATGTGATTTTTTTTTTTACCAAACTGTGCAACCCTAGTACTCAGTATTTAATGTTTCTCAGTAACATATGCCACATTTTTTTTTTTTTTAACTTCAATACACAGATTAAAGAGAGGCTAGTGAGGAAGCAACTGTTATTAGCTGTCATAAGGTAAGTGAGAACAGGAAGAAACCTGCTTTGCACAACATCAAACATAAAAGAGTAAAACGTACAATATTATTTAAGGCTCTTTGCTTACTTTCTTTTAGTCGAATTGCCAGGTTTGGGGAATTGTCCCCATGTATAAAGATTTTATTATTGAAATATTCAGAAAGATTGCTGAACAATAAACAGGTACAAAGTACATCATAAGTAGTAACTAAATAATATACTGTATGGAAAACAACAAGTATCCATGGGCCGGCAGTTGTGTGGGAGGAGATACCTTCTTGATGAGGGAGGTCAGAAGAGACTGGCCAGCCTATTAGTCCCATTAACGCAAATAACCACTCTTCATAACTGTGATCAGCAGCAGAAGACCATATTGGTTTCTATTTCTGTTAGTCAAGTATAGGAATCTAAGACCTGCAAGTAATAATTTTCCCTTATTCTGATGTCCCATTCTTGAGAACATAAACTAAAGCTTTTGACCTGTATATACATGATTTTAAGCAATACAATCTTGCTAATTAATTGGCTGATTGAAAAACTACATAAATAAGTAGCTGTATATGGGTTTCTAATAAAGTGAACAGGGGTTAAACTGTATAATTTATGTGCCAGTAAAGTCTGTTTTTCATACAACCTGGATAGAGTGCCAATCCATCACAGGGCACAAGCCCACACAATCATACATGCAAAATGGGTAAATATGGCAGTTATTTGGCAATATTAGAAGATAATTAGTTCCACAGAAGGCTGGGCTCTAAGCTGTAAAATTAGTTTTACAGCTCTGCTACACATCAGTACTTACTGTACATGCATCAGTGATGCATAGGTGTTACATTTTTAAGAATGTAACTATACGTTAAGCACATTTTCCTAAAACCTATAGAATGTCACCAAACAAGCAGAAGTATCAGCAAGCTACAGGTATATCGTACTGCAATGCAAACCCTATCAAATCAAAACAGGAAAAATGAAAACAAGTGCCTACTGTATGTGTGGCAGCCTGGGAAAACCTGTTTGACATCTTCTCCTGAACACATTTCTGAAAACAACTGTTTCCTTTTTGCATATCTCACAACTACATATAAACTCTATAGCCGTTATATGTAGAATATGTAGTACGTATATGTAGGACCTTAAAAAGTAAAAAAAAAAAAAAAAAAGTGAAAATGTCATTTATAGATTCCACTCTGAATAATGTGCATCACAAGAGCATCACAGACATTCAGACAAGTGTGAGCTGACTATGAACTCAAACCATTATGCATAGGTCCATTTGGCCACTATTGAACAAGCTAGCAAGCTTTTAGACTGCATTAAAAACATTTCTTATGTTGAAGTGTCTTCTTACACAATATTATAGAAATGTCTAAACATTTATACAGTACATTCTTTTGATGAAATACTGTATATTTCTGGCTTCTTTCATTTTCAATTTCAAAATATCTTTTCGAAGATATACAACGGGTTTTGCAAGATCGCCAAAGTTAATTTTCACATATAAATGGCTCCAAGATCAGAAAAGTAGCCTCAAAAATGTGCCAAGGTCACAATTACATGTGATATATAATAAAAAATGAAGATGGGTGGCGTACAGCGGGGCTACTATCCTAATTATTCTATCGAGTGACTGCTTCACTCTTTCACAGGCTTATTTGACCGCCTGAGTCAGGTGTTGCATTTAGAAGGTGGGAAAAGAAGCTTCAGTGAAAGTCACCTTTGTCCAAGTGTTACATTTGAGTAAGCATATCATACACTTCTTGTGAATGAACAACTACTTAAAGGAGTACAAAATCTACAGCCTGGAGACGGCATTTTAGTGACAGAGTGGGAAGTCAGATCTAATAGGCAAGAATGCAAATGGACAGGTTTCCATCCAGACACTGAAGGGGAATAAATCATGTTAGCCATATGATAGGAATCTGTACGAACGTGACCTTTCAGTTGAACTTCCTACCAGGCAACAGAAGCTGGACAAGTCAACTCAGCACCTAGGTATTTTATATAATGTTCAAACCCTAAACTTATTAAAACCACTCAGAGCTGGATGACTGAAAAGGTCAAGTGTTTGCCTTAACTTCAGTTTAGACAAAGCTTTGTGAACTTTATACACTATTTGTTTAGTCCCACCAGATAGACTCAGCACCCAAGACTGTGTCTAAATGATCGTATTATTAAATGAAAATTTGAAGACCATGCCTTAGACCAT
The DNA here is from genome assembly GCA_028565755.1 of Dinotopterus cunningtoni. NCBI lineage: Eukaryota > Metazoa > Chordata > Actinopteri > Siluriformes > Clariidae > Dinotopterus > Dinotopterus cunningtoni. Next base: position 7,470,469 of record JAOTRS010000015.1, on the reverse strand, counting down.
GAAAACCATACATATTCCTTTAAAATGCAGAAATTCTTAAGATTGTTGGCAAACAGTGACAGAATATAGAGGTTTACTACAAACCAGTCTGTCAACATACCGGTAGGTGTGTGTGTGTGTGTGTCAGTGTGTGTGTGGATCCAGTGCACACCTGTCACCTATGCTTTGTTTTTTGGATACGGGACATGCTCTGCAATAAAGCAAATCAATTTTCTCAAACGTATTCTCAGCCATTCTTAAATATTGCTGGAAGACCCGCCCAAAGGTGTACTCAATCTTGATTCCTTCAACTTGAGAATTTAATAATAAGATAATAATTTTCTCCCTGGAAGATTTTGTGTAGGATATGATTCATTTGCATTTAGGGAAAAGAAGAAATGAATGGTCTTTGGAATGTACATGTTATTATATCTGTGACCAGGGATCACAGACTCTTACTGGATTGAATTTTCTTTAATCCAAGCACACTTGATCTAGATCATGAAATCCAGAACTAGATCAAGTGCTTTGGAATGTTATTGTGTTGTATCCCCTACAGGATAAATGTCTAATGGATATAAAGTGTAGTCTCGAGCTGTCACTCACCTATGCACATCAGGCCCCCCTGGAAGATGATGGCAAAGCACACATCGCACCATCCTTCCGAAGTCTCCTCTCTGAACTCATGTCCCTCTCCTCTCTTTCCCTGCGCCCCGAATATGCTCCTCACATCCGGGGGTTTGTAGCCCTTCTTCCTGGCGCGCGGAGCCGCTCCTCCGTCGTCTGCGCATCTGAGCAGGTCGTTCGGGGCGTCTCTGAGCTTCTTATCGGAGTGCGGATCCCGCGGGACCGGAGCTTTCTTCGCTCCTCGCGCCTTGCGCATTTCGGCTTCTCCTTCTTCTCGGCGAGAGCGCGCGCGCGCACGTCAGGTAAAGTAGCGCGCGAGGTGAGACGCGAGGAGTGAGGAGCGAGGCGCGCGCCGCAGCCACGCCCACACACCTTAACACAAATCTCACATTATTTAACCGACAAATAAATCATTTAGTCATCAAATATAAGGAAATTAATCCAGATTCTGTGTAATCATGCATCAAAGGCGCGAAATGAAAAGAATTCTTGTCTTTAAAAGTTAAATTGTCTGAGGTGATTTAGTTTGGTTTCCTAGTGAACGAGTATTACGCCTAATGATGATTCACTACTAATACATCAGTGTCAGTAATGGAATTTTTTCAGCTTTAATCACAAAATAATTGCTTATAGGAACACCTGCACTCCTGTTCATGCTTGTGCGTATCCAATGAGCCAGTCAGGTGGCAGGAGCACAATGAATAAGCTTAGTGATAAAGGCATTGGGCTACTGATAGGTAGGGCTCAGGTTCAAACCTCACCACCACCACCACCACTGTAGGGCCCTTAACAAGGCCTTTAAACATGTAAGTCGCTTTGTATATGTAAAATTAGTGGTTAGCACTGTCTCCTTCCACATCCATGGTCCAGGTTTGATTCCCGCCTCAAACACACAAACCTCCAGGTCTGTGTGTTTATGGAGTTTGCATGTTCCTGTGCTTGGTGGGTTTCCTCCAGGTACTTCGGTTTCCTCCCACAGTCCAAAGACATGCAGATTAGGCTAATTGTCATTCCCAAATTGCCTGTAGTGTGTGAATGCGAGTGTGTTTACTAGAGGTTCTACCCTGGTCATAGAAATGGGAATAAATACAATGGTCACCATTGGCCTCAGAGGTTCCTGGAAATAGAGGATGGATGGAAATAGAAATGCATAAAACAATGCAAATACAAGTCAAGAGCTTTAGCTGATGTTCACATCAAACATCAGGTTGGGAAAAAGTATGATTTTATTGACTCTGACCATGACATGGCACTAGCATTGGCTAACATGGGCTACAATATCAGACAATTATAATAGCCAAGACACAATAGATTCCACTCCTCAGCCAAGAACAGGAATCTGAGACTATACGGGCTACATACTCAGCAAAACAGGAGAACTGAAGGTTAAGAAAAGATCAAGACCATTTCTACAATCGTCAAATGTTCAGGCTTAGATCCCTGTTCTTTGCTGACAAGCGTGGAGTCCAGTGCTCTGCTACTATACCTGTTGTAGGCCATAAATGTAGAGCACTTTGCTTCTATGTGACTGGTTGATTGCAAAATTGCTTTGAATGAGCAAGTGTAAAGGAGTTTCTTATAAAGTGGAAAGTGTATTCTGGAACATATGAATCACTGCTACATTAAAGGTAGACAAAAGGAACACACCCCTTATACTTTCAAGACAAAATGGCTTACTAAACTGTACTCACAATAATACATCATCATACATAACGTAGGTGCAGTATTTATGCTTTAAAAGGTAATAAATAAAAGTTTAAAAGTAAATAAATGGTGTAATTAGATTTATAGGGAAATATTTTAAATGTACATTTGTAGATAAAAGCTTTTTATCCCTAAAAGAATACTGCCATGATGCCAACATAGACAAGGGACGGTATGTTTATATAGGCAAATTAATACTGCTCACATAAAATAGTACTTTTTTAGATAGCTAGACAGAGTGCTGTAAAAAGGTATTTTCAGATTTTTTAAATTGAGTTATCTTTGGCATATTTGTCACATTCTGTCCAAACCTACCTGGCCTAATAACTGGCTGTGCTACCCTTTGCGGCAACAACTGCAATCCAGCATTTGCGATAACTGGCAATGAGTCTTTCACATCACTGTGGAGGAATTTTGTCCCACTCTTTTTTTCAGAATTGTTTTAATTCAGCCACTTCAGAGGATTTTCAAGCATAAACCGGGTTTAAGGTCATGCCACAGCATTTCAATCAGACTTAAGTCTAGATGTTGACTAGGCTATTCCAAAAACCTTTTTGGCAAGTTGAACATGTCCTTAAGCCCCAGACCATCACACTACCAGAACAACTGTTGGTATAATGTTCGTTTTTGTGAAATGCTGTGTGTTACACCAGATGTAACGGGACTGAACAAAAACTTCCAAAACTTTTGTCTAACCAGTCCACAGAATATTTGGCCAAAAATCAGGACGTTTTTTGGCAAATCTGAGAAGAGCCTTGATCTTTTGAGATCTTTTACCATGCTTCACTTTATCAGACAGGTTCTATTGTTTTAAGTAATTTCTTGATTCAAAACATCTGGCAGTAATCAAGCGTTGGTGTGACAAGTGAAATTTAATTCATCTTCCAAAAAATGTGGTTAATCCCTGTTCATTAATAATTTAGCCAAAGCACTGTACAAAAATGCATTTTGTATTTACTTTAATATCCTTGTGTAATATTAAAATTTGCTCGATGATCTCAATCATTTATGTATGACAAATCTGAAATAATTTATGAAAATCTGAAAATAAAAAAATGAATACATAGCACATTTCCCCACCCTGTAGATAGCAACATGATTTTCTTTAGTGAACTTCTTTAATGTTAGAGTTCTGCTCCGGGAGCACATTCGTAAGTTGTATTTTTTTTTCTTAAGTCTCAATTGAAAAAGTGACTTTAATACACTTTAGACACGAATATACAGTGTAAAGCATATTATACCAATCCACTTGACTAAATCTGCCCCCTTCCCCTACACTGCCATTATGTGGCCAAAACCCGTAATTGCACCTAAGGAAATGAACCTTACACGTCAAATGTAACAGTGTTGTTTCTGCATGAGGGGAATCCCAGCAGCCATTTTGTCTCAGAGCTGTTTTCCGCTGTATTGGACTGTAGAATGTTTGATTGAGGATTTCCCAAAGTTAGCATTATTCACCATCTGGACAGCTTTGAAGAACAGCCATTTTCCATCATCGTGTTTCCAGACTAATTCACTGAAACCAATAAGGTAGACTCATAACTCCCTTATCCCCACACACACATACAACATACACAGGCATTTTATACATGTATAGAATTGTAAATATTGGTATCTGGTATACTGAAGTGTCTATTTTTGTACAACACACGTAAGCTACTTAAGGGATTTTTTCGCATCTACGAATGTTTGTAGAACCACAGTCTTTTCGTATCTGCAGAAACTTGCATGTTTGTAAGTTGGGGACTGTATATTGGATATCACAACATTGCTCCAGATCCAGATCAACTATCACAATAGACACTAATTTGGTATACTAGTTGGACACTTTATCTTAAAATAATGTGACGGAGAAAATATTCAGGCGTACTAGACAGCTTTATTTGAATAAAATAGACTTTGCCATGTTCTTTTTTGATGTTATTGTTAAGAATAAAAGATATACAATAACACCAGAATATGAATACAAACATCACCTTAATACATACGTATATAAAATTACTCTGTATCGAGTATCATAGTATTATCAAGATACATTTTTATTTATTTTTTAAACAAAAGAACACAAACATTTAACATATAATAATAAAAAAAAAAACATGCATAATTGTTAGCAGCTTTACAAAAACATTTTTTAAATTAAACATTTATTATTCAAGTCACTTGGACCCTGAGAATAAGTAAATCTCAAAAAGAAAAAGTCTTTAAAAAAAAAAAAAAAAATCCTCTAGACTTAGTGAACCTCCTCCTCGGCATCACTGTCTGAGCCAAAAACTTTTTCCTGAAACGAAAAAAAAAAACACAAATATGTAATATTTGTATCTTACAAAACAAAAAGAGGCAAAACATGAGTGTACTTGGCTTGATAGCAAGCTGTAGTGCACTTACGTAGCCGCCTTGTTGGATGACCCAGGGGCTTAAATAGTCCTGCAAATATTTAGCACCGAAGCCCAGCACTCGGTTCATGGGGAGACAGTCCATGGCGTTTAGGCGGCTGGTCAGCTCACAGGTGAGCGCGATCTCCGCCTGCTTTGAGCTTTCTGCAGCAGGAAGCTCCTCTGGACTCAGTCTTTTCATAAAGCTCTGAGTTAGTCTTGTAAAGAAGCTGTATGACAGACAGTCCTGCAGCTGTTTCTTAAGCACATGATTGTTTTCAATCTGTGGATAGATAGTAAACAGTTGGTTACTTTAATATCCAGAATTACAGTGATCTTTATCCCCCTTAATATAACTTTCTCTCAGGTAATGTAGAGTGAAGAGCCTAAGAAAAATCAGCTCTGAGAATAAGATTTGTTTATGGGGCCACCTTGTGGACTATAGATGCAAAATTCTAGTCTCTGTGTTAAATTCGATGCATTGGATTAATTCGAGGGGTTTAACAAAAATGTTAAATTAACCCTTTTAATTTCAGCCATTTTTACACAGTCCACCCATTTTTGGAACGCTCAAAGTTAATTGGAAAAACATGCATAATATATATGAGGTTTATTAATGCTTGGAAGTAAATCCTTTGCACCCTGTGACTGCTTATAGTCTAGAGCCCATGCACATCACCAAATACAAAGACATTGAGTCATTAGCCATTTGTACTTTAAAGCCCTGTCCTATCGGTATTGCAGCAGTGAGCAGAAGGCAGAGTGTTAAATATTTCAGAGTTCTTCCTGCTACTTCTGTCAGCAGTCACATCATCAATGAACACCAGTGACCCAGTTTTATTCAATCATAACATGCCCATGCCATAACACTTCCTCCATCAGGTTTGACAGAAGATGCTTCCTGCTACATCTTCACTTAAATTAAAAACCAGATTAACTTGGACTGGACAGGATTATTATTACATTCTGATGTAAAATCTCTGTATTTATATTCATGAAAGTGTCTCTTAATTGTAGACTTTGATGATACGTCTACCTCCTCCAGAGTGTTCATCACTCGGCTAGAAGTTGTGACGAGATTTTTCTTCAAAAAGGAAATAAATTCGGCAATTAGTTGCTTTAGTTGTCATTTGTAGCTTTCAAAGCCTTTTGGTTGGTGGTCATTTACAGAGGCAAAAATACAAAAATTGTTTACTGCCCATATATTTATGGACTCAAATGTTCATATCCAAGTCTCTTTATTACTCCAATAACCATCCTATTACAGTGACAAGAAAAGACAAGTGAACTATTTGTAGTTTCCTGCTTTTCTACATAAATTTGTCATGAAATGTGATCTGGTTTTCAACAAAGTCACAAATATAAACAAAAACAATCCTTCTAAGCTGATAAAACACAAACACTAATGATTTGTCTTTATTGAACACACCAATCAAACATACAAAGTGATTGTGGAAAAAGTAAGTAAAACACTAGGCTCCTGATATAACCAACCGCCAAGTGGAGTCCACTGTTAGCAAACCTGAAGTCCAATCAATAAAAAGAGAATAAAGGTGAGGTTTAGAGCGAACTCAACTCAACAATCTCAGCGTGCTATTTACATGCAGCATTAGCTGATGCCTCGCAAAAAGACATCTTAGAAAACCTACGATTGAGAGTTATTGAATTGCATGTAGCTGGAAAGGGTTTACAGATAAATCAAAAAGTTAAGATATTCAATCCAGTTACGAAGACTGTCTATAAATGCGATGGCTGCCATGCTAAACTCTTAGAAGAAGAACATCTTTTCATGAGTCGACCATGTGTAAAACATTGAACAGGCATGATATCTATGTGCTCCTCTATAAAATAAAAAACATCTAAAGTTTGACAAAGCCCACCTTGACACTCCACAGCACTACTGGGAAAATCTTATGGACTGATGAAACAAAGGTAGAACTGTTTGAGGAAACTCCTCCTGAACCTCAGGATAAGCTGGGTGATGCAGCAGGGAAACACTGAAGTAAATCTACTACAGAATGGCTTCAGCAGCACAAAATCTTAAGAAGTCAGAACCCAGTCAAACCCAAAAGTTCCCCCTAAACGCTGTGCAGGTCTAATCCACAGTTACAGGACACGCTTGCTTGAGATTATTGCCGGCAAAGATGTTTTTCCCAAAAATTCAAACACTGTTTCACATACATTTTTACTGTAACAATGTATGTTTAATGGGTGTGTTCAATAAACACATAAAATATTGTGACTATTTGTGTTTTATCAGCTTATAAATATCTTTATTTATATTTGAACCTATATTATATTATATTTCATGACCAATTTATGCAGAAAACCAGGAAATTTAAAATGATTCACTTACTTTTTCAAGCCACTGTATATTGCTTATCCTGTCTAGGGTCAGGCTGTTCCAGAGAAGTTAGTGTACAACCCCTCAAAGGAAACAATCGCACACTACAAGCGATTTGGAACAACCAATCAACCTACACCACATGTCTTCACCCTTAATCTTAAACTTGACAGTCATTTAAAATTCCCGAGCACATCCGTGAAACTAAAGGAGTTTGTGACTTACCTCCTCGTTAAGTTTATCTCCGTGTTCCCTAAGCAGTTCAACAATTCTCTCCACGACATCTGCAGACACAAGATAAAAATTAAACACTGCCAAGACATACAGCTATTTGTACCAAGCCTTGTGTGTACCATTTAGCACAGGATATGTGAGTCATTAATAATTAAAGTAATATACTCAAGCTAGAAATACCCACCATCACCATCAGTTTCTATATCCGTAGATATAAAATGAACATGATCTGTGATGTTGGTCAATTTGTTAACAATTTGATCCACTTTTTCCTGTTCTGGACCTGCTGAAGTAAAGAACAACAAGCCATTATTTAGTTCGTCATGTTTAGGCCCAGTGTGTCAGTTAAAACGTTTGATCACTTCATGATCTAAAAAAGCAGTTTTTTCCAGAATTTTATATTCTGCATTCTGACACTCACATGAATCTGCAGCTGCCGGCAATCTATTCACAGGACCATCATCTTCCTTCACCGGTCGGATGCAGCTCATAATCCTTAAAAACTTATGCTTGCGTTTCTTCGGCTTACGGTGGTCCCGTGGTCGCAACGGGGAAGCAACAGTCACCTCTCCTACACCATTGCTCTGTGGAGGGTGACTGTTTTTGGTGTTTTTCTTCTGTGTGTACCTCAGAAGGAGTTTGTACTCCAAACTGTCTGTGGGAAACACTTTTGCAAGGATTTCCACCTGGTCTCTGGTTTAGAAAAAGATAAATATAACTTTTATACATATAAAAGCTGTATAAGCTACATACACATTTAATTTGATATTTTGTTATTTGTGTTCATGTTGCAAATGATTTCACAACTTATTTCCAGAGTTAAAGTTTGTAGTTTTTGTCAAAGGAAACTCCTGGTTTAGCAGCTTACTAAACACTGACTCGCTGGAAATACAAACAAACAAACTGTTATATACTTCTGTTACTATTTCTATCCAAGAAGTACTCCAGAGCTGTGAATGGTGAGCAATCCGACATCGGCTGTCTTTTTTTAATTCTCCTAAACAATATGACACCTTAGTTCTGGATTTTCCCGTATATACAACACACCACAGGGAATTTTAAAGGAACACTGGGAAATTGTTTCTGTTTCACAAATACACATAGAAACAAACAAACGTAAAAGACTCCAGAGCTCAGTAGGGTTCTTTTGTGTGTTTTAGTCGAATGACCTAAAGATTTGTCAGCAACTTCTAGTGAATTTTGTCAAGTGTGTGTCAGATTTTAAACCACACTCATCATGAGCAGACTTGCAAACAGGCAGGGCAGGAACAATAAATAAAAAAAGAAACTAAAAAGGCAACACTATTACTAAGCATTTTCCAGCTTACACTAACTATATAAAAAAAACTAAAAACAAAATAACAAATTCAAAACCAAATTAACAAAACGGAAAACAAAATAACTAATATCTGA
>JAOTRS010000015.1:7422848-7432886 GCA_028565755.1 Dinotopterus cunningtoni | reverse complement strand
CCGGCTGTGAGAGGTAACAGCATCACCCGGGGATCGAACCAGCGAGCACTTTACCACTGCGCCACTCGGAGGCCCATACGTTGAATTTCTAGTTCAAATGTCATGTTGTTGTTTTTTTTTTTACTTTGGTTAATGGTCCTCCACATTACCCAAAATGGCAATGTGCCACAATGTGCCACAGTTGGTTTTTGGTTTTCCTCTACCTAAAGAGACTTAAATCAATCTCTCTCTCGCTCTCTCTCTCTCTCTCTCTCTCTCTCTATATATATATATATATATATATATATATAAGTAATAGAACACATCAAGATGTGGGGGTTTTAGGGGGGTTTTCACATGTGTATTTGGCCAAGCTTAAAATAACATATAGGCTTCGTTTCGTCGCAATCGGCCCACGGAAAGAGAAGATATGCTACTTTGAAATTTAAATGGAAAACGCCCTTACATCATAAATGAATTAATTAAATAAATAATGACCGTGAAAAAAAAATCATTAATCTCAAAATTCATCTGCCGCTGTACATTTTTTTGTACGGGCTTATGAGTGTGCAATCGAAATCTACTTAATAAATGCGATCTCACACCTTCATTCTGCGCACTAAAAATTTTAGTTCATTCCAAAATTCAACAGATGGCGTTCAAACACGCTTATGAGTGTGCAATTAAATTCTGTAAATATACTGACATGTTGCCAGCTTGACATCAATGTTTTAGGCTCAATTTTATTTATAACTTCTTGTAATTGACAGTTAGCTAGGTTTTTAGGCAATCTATACAACAATTAACAATTAAGTTTGTTACAACAATTAAGTCATCAGCCACAATAAAAAGCCTAGCTTGCTTAGATATGTAGGATATAAAAAAATTTTATGATTATATAAATGGTAGATTGAATTGATATTTTTTGTATTTTACCTTTGATAAAACAAATATGGAAATACAAAAACTTGATTAGTCTCTTTTTTATGCTTCCTAAAGTTTCAAGAACAGAATAATGAAGGGTAAAGGAGCAAACAAGGCAAGGTAGAGTCCATGTCGACTTACGCTTCTCTTGGCCCTCCCTGGGAGAGATCAAACACCTGCCGAGGATTCAGACTCCACATGAACATCTGCAGCAACTTGTTACCCTAAAGGTAGGACAGTAAAGGTGAGAGGAAGAATAATATAAATACAGCATTAATTTCTCCTCCCTCATTCATATGTGAAGAGTAAATAATCTTCCCACCTGATTCCCACCACTTTTGGGGTTAACGAACACCAGCACAGGCTTCATTAATGGAGAAGGCACGGGCTTCAGCATAAATGGGCGCCATTTTGCCTCCTTCATAAAAAAGAGTGTTATTTAGAAAACTCACGTACCTCTACACACACAGTTGCAGTAAGCTGTTTGAACAGATGTCTCAGAGTAGGAGTTAGGGGAAGGGAAACATAGAGGATGAAGAGATCTAATCTGAAAGGCACTAATTGCATCACCATTTTATGTCCCACCTTCAATTTAAGATTAAATAGAAACCTTGCTTTTTTGATATAAAGTGTCTGTCTGTGTCCAGAGATGTCAGCGCATTGAGAGTCGTAGTAGCTACTCACATCTGTGCCCTTTTTGCTGGTTCTTCGTTTGAAAGAGGTCCGTTTTTTCCTCCGAGTGGAGTTTTTGAATGAGCTCTGAGAGACAGGAAAAGAGATGGGACTCATGTCTAATAGCGCGTTCAGAGATACAAGCTAGAGCTAAACCTAGCAGTACTGAGCGAGGACATGAGTAACCTTTGGTGCTGTTCTGTTTTGTAGCTAAATAAGGAAACATGATCAGATTCATTAGCTAAACGCACTGTTTTTCCCTGGAAGAGGTGTCCTATGAAATGGCTGTTCCCTGTAAATTACATCATGACCCTTGCCATACATGGTAAATCCAGAATAAGCTTCCTTCTCCAAAAAAAACCCCGCAAAAAACAGCACCTCCTAAAATCAGTCTTTACCGTACATGTAAAATATCAGAAAAATGTTTGGTGTTCATTTTGAAAGCATTATTTTGCTTGAGTATTAAAGGCTTCCCTTCTATTAACCCCTGAATTGCACATCCTCACACAGCCAATCATGGGTCCAAGCATGGGCGCTCAAAGGCTGTAAAGATTAAATTCACAAACTGAAATGGTACTAAATCCAACAAGTGCTAGGATTTCATAAAAGCTGCAATCACACTGCAAGTAAAAGTGATTCAGTTCTGTAGGATGTGCTTTTTCCTTATTTGTTACAGTACATTTTGTTTTCTTTTCTCTCTTTTGAAACCTGAGCATGAATTATGATATAAAGCTGAAATGTAGCAATCTGATCCCAGCCTGAACAGTCTGATGTAAATTCATGCAACGTTTAAGGCAATTCAGCATCCAGGGTTTATTCTTTATCAGAAGGATGTTTGTGTATACTGCTCTGTTTATCTGGGAAGATTCTCAGTCATCAAGGTAAGTATATCTGGGAGTTGAGTCATGTCGAGTGGACTTCTACCTTGTTAGGTAAAAACATTTCACTACTCATCCAAGTAGCTTCTTCAGACATAAGAATCTACTTGGATGAACATGAAACATGAAACATTTCTACCTAACAAGAAAGAAGTCCACTTGACATGACTCAACTCCCAGATATACTGATCAAGTTCAGGACTGTGTTCAGACTATAGTGTCACATACAGGGGAGAAATATAAAGTTTTTCAATTTTAATTTTGACTTGCAGTGTGAACATAGCCATGAGGGTGTGAGATCAATTCTTTGTTTGATCAATTCTTCAGGCTTAAATGAAACATAAAATTCATGTTAAAGCAAGGTAAAAGCAACAAACCTTTTTAAACAGGTAGCATGTAATGGTAAAGACTGCGTACAATACATACAGTATAAACCCTGATCGTTTTGTTATATCGAAGAGCAGCACACAGACAACATATTGCACAACACAAGATCATGCGGCCAAGCTCTGAACAGATCTTAGAGTCAATCTCAAGGCTTTATTACCTGCAAGTGCATCAGTACATTTTCTATAAATACACCAATCAGCCATAACATTAAAACACAAATATTAGGCTCAATTTTGTGAAGGTTTCCCTTGTGCCATCTGGTGACTCTGGCCCCTGGATGCATGACTCTGCAAGACGTTTGGGCACCAGGCACCAGGAGATATTCCTTAGATTCTGTGGGCTGCGGGTTGAGACCTCCTGTTTGTCTGGCCCGCCATATGCATGCTCGGCCTGCTTAAGATCTGGAGAATTTGGAGGCCTGATGAGCTCCATATGTGTGTTCTGATACCTTTTTATCATTATCAGCATTGACTTTTTTCAGAACTGAAATTTTTTGTGCTACACTGGCTTTTCTGCGGGATCGGACTGGATGGTCTAGCCTTTCGTCCCCACAGGCATAAATGAGCCCTGGGTGCCCATGATCCTTTTACCGGTTTACTGGTATATAATTGGTAATTAATGTTATTTAATTCGCCTGGCAGTGCTGTTAGTGCTATGGCTGATCAGTGGACATGTCTTAAAAACAGAGCACTTCTCTCCGTCTTAAAACAAACAATGCAGGCTAACTCAGTTATTTAAGACCTACTTTACCTGTGGCTTCCTGACTTTAATAATCCAAGAGGGTGGTACAATGACACCGGCGTGTGCGCCCAGAGAGCAAGGTTCCTCGATCTGTTGCAGCATGAAACACGTGACCTTGTTGTGGAACTGAGAACGAGAGCATCAGACACAGGAGTCAGCACCTGGTACACACGTGAGCCTTGGAGGCTGTAACAGTGTCACCTTCCACCTCAAACAACACTCACTGCCTGTTTGCACCACGAGCAGCTGATGGCAATGATCTCCTTACTGTGGAAGAACTTCTGCTGGAAACTCTGCAGATAAAACAGAATTAAAATGAAGAGGTTTTAGTCATTTTTATTAACCATTCTGAAGGCAGAATACAAAAGAGATACTTTGACCAACATGGCTGATGCCCAACCATGGAGCTTGGTAGAAAACAAGCAAGATGACTAGATAATAAACATGTGCTCAGTTGGAGGAAGAGTGTTAATGTTTTTTGTGTCTCGTATGTGTTTCCTCTCCTCACTTCTAATTTTCATTAAGAATCAGTTTTTATACAACAGCTATCCACTGTGGAGACTAGGGATGGAAATCACCGGTCACTGCCGGTACAATATTATCATGCTACCCAGGTGTCGATTTTGATTACACAGTTTGATTACAATTGTGATTCTATAAGTATCACTATTTCATACATAGAAATATGTCGATAGTAGATTTTCCCAGATTTTGTTACAATTTCAAAAGTTTAATGGTTAATTAACTTAAGTTCAGCCTTTATTCGTCACACATACATTACTGCACAGTGAAATTCTTTATTTTTTACGACGCCCCTGGAGCGGACCGGGCCCAACAGTGGCAACCTGGTGGTGCTGGGGCATGAACTGCCACCCTTCCGATCAGTAACTCAGAGTCTTAACACACTGAGTCACCATTGCCCTAATGTAGCCCGTTACTTATAACATTAGTTTTCCACTCCAAAACCAAGGGCGGCATACAAAATAACTTTTAATACAAGAGTTTAACCTTTAACTGAGCATGTACATCCGTCATCCACATAATTTCTATCCATTTAATTTCTAGACAAACTTAGCAAATAATTCACTCCTACCACAGCAGATGAAAATGCTTAAATAGTTTAAAGTGCATTACCTGTAGGATTATAAAGAAATGGCAACGTTTTACCGCCTCAAATGCCACTTAATCGCGTACAACTTCTAACGTGGGCAGTTTCATCTCTATTATAAATGTAAAAAAATACATTTCATATGACCTTACAAAAGAATCACAATTCATAACTAAAGAGATTTTTTCTCCCCATCTGTAGCGGAGACTGAAAGCTAACATCCTCCAGTATACCTGAAGCCAGCCAGTGCGCATTTTCATAGTATTGTCCATGCAGCAAAACATACTCCAAGGAAACCAATATCTTTAAGCACCAAAGATTAGCTAGTGCTGCTGTAAGAAGAAGAAGGCCTTTATTTTTCCCCCATTCCGGAAGCCACATTATATTAATAATTTGTACAATATAATTAAAATCATGAACAGTAATGTATGCTGTTCATGATATTAGAGGGTTCAACGCTAATTGTGCTGAAAATATTTACTGATATTGTAGAGTCAAAGATGCAACGCACCTTGCCACACTGACGACATTTTCCCTCTTGTCGTCGTCGATGGACCCAGTGATGTCTCAAAACGTTCTGTTTTTTCCAAATACACAGAAACAAATGAGTCTGTGTGCACACTGTATAGTATATACTTCTGTACATATACAAGGGGTGTTCAGGTCAAAACAGGACTTCTGATTGTGCATAATAACAGAGTTATTAGAGTTTATTATAACTACCTTTATTCTCTATATAATCCCCTGCTTCACTAACGCACTTATCCCAGTGTTTCACTAGTGCTTGGATACCAGCAATGTAGAAATTTTTCTCAGTACTCTGGAGCCATCAAACTGCCTGCCTCATGCTTGAAACACTGGCCTCTCAGGAGCTCCTTTAATGGCATTGAACATCTGGAAATGGCTTAAAGCGAGGTCAAGACAGTACGGGGATGTACAAGTGGTGTTCGTGAATGTGTAAATGTTCCCAAAGACAGATGCACCTCTTCTGCAAGTCACCAACAAATTAACCATCCATTATCAATGATCAGATGTTCCACTCACTGAATGGTCACAGGAACAACTGCAGTGGGCTCAGAGCCACCTCAGACGAGATGTATGGCATTTTTTAAAAAGTTTGTAACATTTAAAGATTTTATTGTAGTTCATAGTCTCATCACTGTGCCTTCAGTAAATGCCAATCGGTTTTACGCCTTTATCCACAAGAATTTTATTACAAGTCCTATTTTGACTTGAACGCCCCTCATTCATACGTTTTCATTCAGCTACATGAAAATTAGAACATACATCGCGGATGCTTCGAGAGTTTCCTTCCCTAAACGTAGGCTTACAGCGAAAATTGATCTGCAGGCATAGAAAGAAGAGGAGAGGATTAGGAGCCTTTATGTTTAAGATTACTGGCAGTAAATTCGGACACAATTCCACTGTTATTTTTTCTGCATGGACTGTACTGTAGATTGTGAGTAAAATGACTGCCACTGATATAAAGTAGGTGATTATATGCCTACCTTGTCCAGCTGCTCGATGCATGCCGTGTGAACGACGATCTTACACGCTGCACATTTTTTCCGGGGAGCTGACTTCTTAACAGAACCAAACAGCACATGACACATTGCAATGGGAAAAACACATGAACTTACATTTACTTACAATTTTTAATTAATGCTCATCCCAGGGTAAGACTGTGCATTAGAAGGGCAACAGTTTAATGTACCAGCTGATTTGGAAAGCTGTCTAGACTGAGTACATTATATTATACCATAGAGTTTATATACAGTATGTATCACCTGCAGAACATCTCTTTCACATCTTCTTCACTCGGCTTGGCTATGGTTCTGTTTATCTCATAGTTGCAAAAATGTAAATTGTACTTACTATACATTTACATACTTACAGGTTACAGGATCTTCTTTAGGCCAAATGAGGTGATTAGTGTGAAAAGCGAAAGTAAAAAAAATGACTAATAAAAAGTGAGTGGCTGAGAACTGAAACAAGTGTTAACAGTAAAATTATTTTAGAAAATAAATAAATAAGACTATAAAAGACGAGACAGCTACGAGCTAGTGTCTTGTCAAGACTGGTAATTAATTCATATTTATTTAAAAACAAGAAGATAAATTTCATGATTTTGTACATTCCCCTCAACTGTAATCATTTTATGCTTATTTTAATAGCACGGAATAAATCAAGAATTAATTGACTTGATCATTTTTATCCTATAACTAGTATGTGTATTATGCTCACGTTAAAAAAATGAGCCTTGTCCTTTTACTCAGCTCGAACAGCTACAGACTTATTTTTGTCTTTAAAACATCTTGGACAAACTTACTTGTTACAAGCTTACTTGTTTATGACAGCTCATTTCTTAAACAGTTTTTTTAATGATGGGGCAGAATGCAGGGTTTGTTTAATTGCAGGTCTATAATTAGAGTATCATCATCACATAATCTGACACGAAGAACACAGTATCACATGCATGTTATAGAGTAGAATTTATTGGGATGGCTTTGTACAGTGTGACACGTCGTAATATAAAAGAGCGCTGGAACTGCACAGGGTATAAGCGGCTCGACAGAATAAAAATCTTGCTTCTCAAGCACAGTTTGTCTCGCTGCATTTACAGTATGCATTCATCTGTAATGATTTTTGTATTATAAACACTGTCTTTTCCTACCTGCAGCTTGCAATAAAAAGCTTGTTTTGAGGCAAAGGATTTGCCAACTTGCCTGGAGAGGTAATCAAAGCGTTCTTTAACACCTCGGAGTGCCGCGCTCCATGCAAACAAAAGTCTTGACTGAGAGCGGGCGCAGATTCACCTGACTGTCTTTATCCTCTTTAGACTAATAGCAATCTCTGGCTTTCAGCACACACGTCTGTGTATTACCTCATGAAAAAAAGTGTCACTGCACAAGCACTCTAATGACACGTTTATTCATCTCCGGCTCTCACTCGTCTGACTCCTCGCTACAGTTAATGTTATTACTCAGAAATGATTTCCCCTGGCTGTTTATTCCAAATGAAGGCAAATAAACATAAGTTTAAACTTTTCTTGCTACTCATTAGGCAAATCCTGCATATACACTATTGACCAAATGGGTGTTGTGTTGTATTTATCTCTTTATGCACAGTAGTCTTATGTACTCACTGCAATCTTCACTATGCACGTCTCCTCGCCCAGGTAACACATCTCTCCAGAGCAGTTAGTTTCCAGCCACAGGTGCTCCCCATTTACTGCATTCTCCTAAACACACACACATAGAGACACATCAACTTTACAGGTTACACACACTTCATGGCACATCCAACATCTTGTACAGAAAGACAAACCCTGTACAGGTCATACACACTCCTACATAAAAAATGTTCTTGCTCTTGAGCGGTGCAACTGTACACCAACCGGGTTTCAACCTATCGCTCTGCTCTCTCATTTCCGTCGTCTCCTGTTAAACAGCGACGCGCTAGCCAATCACTGTCATCTTTCTGCTCATCTACAAGTGCACAAAGAATATCAAATGGCAAGAAAAAAAGCTTTAGGATGTTGAGGGTTACAGTCTGTTCTGTGAATCTACATTCTGTGCTAAACATTAAGAATAAAAAAACCCTTCACTTCCAAAAAAAAAATAATAATAATAAAATGGCTATAGGGCATTTAGGGCTTAACACATACTTGAAAAACTATTTCCTTCTATTGGCCAAGAATATGACAAGAGTAGAAAGTAAACAAATCTTATTAGATAACTGCACAAATGACTGGATAACATTTTGGGTATCACATCCAGTGATTATTTTTTCTTCCAAAAATATCTTAGCCACATGTAGTTTCTGCAGCACTTCAGCTCGTTGAGTCCTTTGGCTCAGTCTGCACCTCACAGCTCAGTTTAGCATATCTCATCTAGAACAAAATTCCTCCCACAATCCAAAATAAACATGATTAGCTGACTTTCTGCAAATGGGTCACTTTCTCGACTATGGTTTAGTGCTTGCAGTGTTGATCAAACCCTCTCTTCATGTGAAAGTAGGTGCCTACTGGCCACCTTTAATAAACATACTTGACTCTATTAAACGCTTGAGGTCGACGTCGTGAAACTAGGTATTGCTTCATTCCAACCATGTAGCGGACCCTAGGCTGTAAAGTTGTAGATATCGTATATTAATATTTACCATCTTTCACCATCTTCTCTCATGTTCAAAAGATATACCCTGTATTTTTTATTCTATGTTTTTTGTGTAAAAACATAACTTAAAAGCTCATCTGATCGTAGCTGATCTCAGTATTAGGCAAATACAACCTTAGATGAACAACAACATATACTGTAGCTTTGTTCACTCTGCCATTATTTATTTAAGTAAAATAAAGTATGACTTCTTCATACTACTTGGCCCATTTTGGTCCATTCTTCTTTCAAATATCGCTTTAGTATATTGATGTTTTTGGGCATTTGCTTATGTCAAATTGTGAGGGAGCCACTAAAGCAGTTTTGTTTAGTTGGGGTCTGGACTTTGACTAGGCTATTCCAAATCCATTATTTTTTTATTTTTCAGCCATTCTGATGTAGATTTACTAGTGTGCTTTGGATCATTGTCCTGTTGCATGACCAAACTTTAGCTGCCGGACAGATGGCCTCATATTTGCCACTAGAATACTCTGGTATACACAGAAGTTCGTGGTCAACTCAAGGTGGCTAGGTGGCCAGGTCCTGTGGCTGAAAAAATAACCCCAAATGATCACCGTGCCATGTAATGCTTGACAGTGGGTATTAGAGTTAGAGAAAAAATATATTAAGCTATGAACAGACTCCAAAATATATTTCATTTAAATAAATTTTACATTTATAATAGAGCTGCACTTTCCAACTTTTCAAACAAACCATATTTTTTCAGTCTTCTTCTAACTGTGTTGTCATGGACTTAAACATTCTACATGCTCAGTGAGGCCTGTCGGTCTGAGATGTAGCTCTTGGGTTGTGTTTGTATTTCTCTCTCAGTCTTGAATGGTTTCCACTTGTGAATAATCTTTATCACTGTTGAATAATGAACTCCAAATTGTTTGAAATGCTTGTAAACCTGTTCCAGATTGAGGTGCAGCAATAGTTCCTTCTCTAAGACCATTGCTTATGTCTTTTTATTTTGGTAATATGTGAACGTCTCCAGCCCAGCAAACTACTAAAACTTCTGCTTTTATAGAGGTCTACACACCTGCTGATGATAAATTAATTATGGGCTGAACTTAGATCTTAGATGCCTCTTAGATCCTGTGTAAGCAGTAGGGGATACTCAGTACTTTCACATTGTTTAATTTTTTTTTAGCTTCATTTTTGTTAAATAAATAATTGTATTGTTAAAAAA
>JAOTRS010000015.1:7412304-7422748 GCA_028565755.1 Dinotopterus cunningtoni | reverse complement strand
TATATTTTGTTGTTGGTCTGAGGTTGTATTTGCCTAATACTGAAACCAGCTATGATCAGATTTACACAAAAACACATAAAATGAAAAGAAGGGGGTGCTGACTGTATAGAGTATACCACAAAAATAATATCTTATTTTAAACAACCATTCAATCACATGGAGAACTTATTGTTTCCATTATTTGAATAGCGTAACTGCTAACGGTGGCTTAATGGTTAGCACTGTTGCTTTGCACCTCCAGGTTCCGAGTTCGATTCCCGGCCAGGTTCGATTTCCACCTCTGTGTGCATGGAGTTTACATGTTCTCCCTGTAATTGATTGTTTTTTATGGGGACTCTGGTTCACTCTCACAATCCAAACACATGCAGATTAGGCATTATAACTGAGGAAAAAAACATGTCCTGCAAACAAAACACGTGTTTTTTTTGCAGGAGCATTAACTCCTATTTATAAAGGTACTACAATAGTAATCTCCTGACTCATTGGCTGTTTATTGTAATACCAATTGCGAATTTTCTATTGCTTTAATCGTGTACATTTATTTACGAACTTGAGTTTGTTAATGCTGTTGTCATGACAATGAAAGTATACAGTACTTCCATATTGACACCATGCTCATGGCTCTAGACTAGCACATTTTTGATGCTGGAACTAAACCAATTTTACATTACAAAACTGGCATTCTTCCAGTGAAATGAAAATTGTGGAGACGTTTCACTTTGGGCTATTCTGAACACGGCAGCTTGCTGGTGGAAACAATCTACTCGATAACTAGATGACAAATGCAAGATTTATCAGATAAAGTCGGTCTCTTTTTACATAATCTGTTTCTTTTATTCACTGCAGCACAAGCAGGAGAAACTCACGTCAGCCTGAGTGTTACAGCCGAAAGTACAGTAACGGCTGAATATGCATACGATTAGCATGATCTCTCACACACAGGAACATTACCAACAAGTACTCTACCAGTCAAAAGTTTGGACACGCCTTCTTCTTCAGTGGGTTTTCAATTAGGAATATGATTAATATTTAAGATTATCCACAGTAGCTATATTTAGCATTGATGACAGATTGGTGCACTGATGGCATTCTCTCATCAGAGTCACAATGTAATCACCTGCAATGGTTTTCAGTTCACAGGTGTGTCAAGAGTTAATTTCTGCTTTAGACCATCAGTTGTCTAATGCACAGGAAGGGTGAGTACAGAGATCAATAGCTCTATTAGTGTTACTACAACTACTGTACAAATCCATATTATGGCAAGAAACACACAGTTAAGTAACGAGAAAAGACAGTCCATCATTACTTTAAAAATAGACTTTTATTAAAAACAATAAAAATAAAGAAAAACCATGAAGTAAGAAGTTATGTCCAAACTTTTGAGGTACTGTACATCCACACACACAGAAAAAGCGAAAATACTTCATCTTAAACTGTAGCCATATCACACAATTCAAACTATTACACAATTGTACGTAGCTGAAATGAAAAATTCACACTCCATTAAAAACGACAGGCACACAACACGCACACACACACACACACACACACACAACAGGAAAACACCCAGCCTTGAATTAACACCTACAGTCCTAAATTATCCTTAATGACTTTGAATGTTCATTCAATCCTGAAATGTTGTGCCATGTACACACACAAACACAAGCAGACACACATTAAAGTTTGATGCTGGCTCTGGTCATATTATGATGAGAGAAAGCTAAGCAGCAAGGAGTGGCACACGGACCCCACCTACTCCACGTGTCCCGACTGTGGGACGTGACAAAGAACAGAAGGCTAAATATGTAAATCACACACAACCCGAGGACTCCTCCCTGCATCTAGGGGCGCTTCAATCAGAGTTTTCAGTGCCGATAACCAAACAAAGAAATCAGAGTCGGCCGATAATGATCTCCAGTCGCGCTCACAGGTGTGTGGGGGTTATTAGAAATTGCTATTTAAAGTCGTCTATTAAATGTATGGTGTTGTATTGCTTATTTATTTATTTATTTATTTATTTATTTACTATTTATAGCAGTAAAACAACTATTCTAAAAAACAGTGCACAAATATAATTTGAGTATGTATCATAAACTTTCATTTATTGGAAAGTAACATACAGTATGCAAAATATTTCATTTTCTTATTATTTCATGTAGATTATAAAGAAAGGTAGAATAGCCTATGCTCGACTAAAGAGCAGAAACTTTGCATTCCTTAACTACTATCAAGCGTCTCTCACCAACGTGAAGCTGCATCAATGAATAACATATCAAAACTCAAAAGTTTTACATTAGTCAATTTGTATTTGGCGAGCCAATCCTGGCTGCTCATTAGTAAGCAGCAAGGCTTTCTTTATAAATATCAGAAGTTCTGCATTTTTAAGAGACAGTCTCTTCGTCTTAATATACAGAATGTTTATCGCCTGCCATGCACTGAACGGTTGAGTAAACCCGCGCTGACTCGGCCAGAGCTGTTAACCATTCTTGATTTCTCTCTGTATTATTAGTTCCGTGATAATGGTTTTAGTCTTTCTACCCCCCTTTGCAGAGTAAGGCCCGAGCCTTTTGAGCACTTCTGTAAAAGGTGGTTGTGTAAGGGGCGACTTGCAATATTTAGCTGCTAGAACTTTTCATGCTCAAATTATTCAGTGCGCTATTCTTCAGTAAGAGCTGAATAAGGTTTGTTGTGTTAAAGCTTTTGGTGAACATTTCCCCACATGGTTGTGTTTTAGAAAAAACTACATATTGCAAATTTGACATCTTTTAAAACTTGGACTTGGATGAAGAAATGTTGATTTAGTTTTTTTACGTCATCACAATAGTATTGGTTTATGTGATCAGCCAATTGAGGGACAACCGTTTACACAATCGTATAAAAATAAAAAATTAAATTATCGTCCGATTTTGATCGATCGGCGCATCCTTACCTGCTTAAATCTTCTACGTTTGTTTGTAAAACATTAAAATAACGCATGCATCCACTGGCCGTTTTATTCTTAATGCTTGCACACCTACACAATTCTTGCAGTTATCTAATCATCCAATCCTGTGGCAGCAAAACAATCTAAAATCATACAGCCAAGGTCGTGTTTTAGTTAATATTCACAACAACCATCAGAATATAAAAAATACATTAAGACCAAAATGACTTTGACCATGGCATGTTCTGTAGTGCTAGACAGATTGCTCTGAATATTTTAGAGATCCCTGACCTGAATCTTTTTTTTACACATAACACTCGCAGGAGTTTACAGAGAACAGCATGAAAAAACAAAATAACTTTAGTCATATGTGAAGAAACACCTTGTTATAAGTTTAGAGGAGAGAGGTTAGAGCAGACAAGAATGCTATGGCAGTGTACAGTAACTCACATGACCTGTGTCAAAATAATGAACTTTCATAATATAAATGCGTCCTTTGACATACAGTATTTATGAACCTACATCAATAGAAACATATATAACTATCTTATAACTAATACACATTTCTAAGGCCCCTTGTGTTACTAACACTTAAATAAAAAAAGTTGCACATTTAGTGTTTCAGATTTGGAGCAGAGCTATATCTGTGTGTAGTATGAGGAGGCATGAAAAACAGAGTGTGTGTGTGACTCACACTCCAGTCGATGGTGGCACGCAGCTCCTTGGCTGGTCCGTTAGTGACAGCAGGGAGAGGCTTCTGGACTGAGGCCAGGTGCTGCAGGCCTGAGCGAGATATAGCTTTCCTGCATCACACACAAGGAAGAACACACATTTTCAGCTAGGTACACTCTGAGCCGATCATACATTCTTCTTACATTTCACGCTGAATGCAAAGTGTGTTTTGTGTTAACACAGAAGACTGTCATATAAAGTATGAAACCCTTTGTGGAGCTTGTAACACAAAACATGAGATAGTTACAGGAAAAAAAGAGCCACAGTTAAACATAAGGGTTGGAGAAAGTGCTAAGACTTGAGATCAGATGGTATGTAATGCAAGAAGTGCCCCTGATAACACTGAGAAATGGATAACACACACACACACACACACACACACACACACACACACACACACACACACACACACACACACACACATTGTCCATCCCTGGCATCTGCCAAAGTCAGAAAGATCCACACCAATCTGCTGTCCAGTCTGTTTGCCAGGCAAACTCCCATCATTCATTGCATGTAGGAGACGCTCTGCCTCATATGGTATTAAACAGCCGACAACAGAAGAGCTGTTTCTGTTCTGGGCCCCCATGTGTGTTTGCGTGTGTGTGTGTGTTATATGAGTCAGCATCATGTTTTTAGTATTCCCGGCCTGTCTTTCTTTCATGGTTGCCGTCTCACGACCCATCATCATACCAACCTTTCTCAATTCATATTGGAAATCTCACTGTAAAAACCAATGCAGTACAGTAAGAACCAAAAGTCTGAGACCACACTGGAAAATCTATTTAAAGTGCTACAAATCCTAGACTGCTTAAATAAAAAAAATACAATTAGGGCTTGTTTTTAATCCCATTTTTCCATTACTGATGCAATACCATGATATAAGGTGTTCTGTGCTAACTAGTAACCACGGCAACTCTCGGCTATGTTCTGTTGCCAGGTTGTGAGAAGATAGAGAGACAGATATGATCCTGGATAGTTTGTGTTTATAACCAGTGTTTGTGTGTTAAGTCATATTTTGGTTGATTTGAGCATGGCATATTTTCAGATTCCTGGTGCAATAAGCTACACTGTGATATCAAGGTTGCTGAGATATGGCCGGTGCATTTTTGATTATGAGGTGGGCCTTGTTTACATTTTAAAACCATGTTTAGAATATTTAAATGAGGATTCCATGAAGCCTTAGCCTCATTTTGACACCAGGATTTCCCTGCTATCCCTAAAAAGAACGTTACTACTGTAGCAACGAGGTTTTATAACGAAGAAAAATGCATGTTTCTCTATCACAACTAGCTTGGATTGTGTTCATTAAAGTGCTTAGTGCTTTAAAACAAGAAGGGCAGTGGTGGCTCAGAGGGTTAAGGCACTGAGTTACTGATGGGAAGGTGGGCGGTTTGAGCCCCAGCTCCACCAGTTTGCCACTGTTGGGCCCTTGAAAGAGGCCCTTAGCCCCATCTGCTCCAGGGGTGCTGTATCATGGCTGACCCCAGGGACTTAACTTAACTTAACAGTGTTTAGGATTAAAACTTTCTCAATTTTGTTGAAAGATCAGACAGATATTTATCAACAGTTTTTTTTTTTTTTTTTGGTCAAAATTGAAAAAATGATACACTTTACCTACTGCACTCTGTTAGCCACAATGGAAAACCATCCATCCATCCATCCATCCATCCATCCATCCATCTATCGTCAACGCTTATCTCAAGTCAGGTTGCGGGGGTAGCAGTTCCAGCAGGGAACCACAAACTTTCCTTTCCCCGACCACATCAACCAACTCTGACTGGAGGGATTCCGTGGTGTTCTCAGGCCACTTTGGAGATATAATCTCTCCATCTAGTCCTCAGTTTGCCCCGTGGCCTTCTCCCAGCTGGAAGTGCCAAGAACACCTCCCTAGGGACACGTCATGGTGGCATCCTCACCAGATGTCTGAACCACCTCAACTGACTTCTTTCAACGTAAAGGAGCAGCAGTTCTACTCTGAGCTTCTCACAGATGACTGAGCTTCTCATTCTCAGAAAACCCATTTCAGCCGCTTGTATCTGTGATCTTGTGCTTTTGGGTCATGACCCAACACTCACGCGATTCATAGATGAGGGTAGGACAAAAGATCGACTGGTAGATCCATGTATCTATGTGACTTAATACCTCACATCCATTCAAGAAATTAACTTTCTCTATAGATCTTATTGTAAAAGGTCAAATAGGATCTCTTCTGATCAGCCCCAGTACCAAAGCTCATTACAGACTAATACAATAAGTACAATACAGAATGTCTGTGAGGGTCCTAAAACAAACAGCTGATATTGCGATGAAATTCTATGCATCTTCCAGAAACACATAAAACTTCATTGTTATACATGTGTACTGAAGGCAGAAAGTGCTGGGGTTTAGATGTCGACATCCAGTTTCAATAAGGAAGTCTGCTCATCTCCGCGCTCATCTGAAACAGCCATCAGCTGCTCTTTGAAAACAGTTACGAATGAATGAACCACGTATGAAACAATCAGAGGAAGGACAGAGAGAAGACAAAAACACACACGGGACACACACGGGGAGGTGGGATCGACACCCGACACCCTGCTGAAATGTTCAACGGCTAGTCTAAAATTATCTGCTCGAAGAGAACAGAGGAGAATCCAGTTACGGGCCAACACACACACACACACACACACACACCCCTTCTGCCTCAGAGTTAAAAATAGCAAAACAGGGGTTGACAGACATGCTGGAAAAATGCCACTGTGACGTCAATTAGTCATTGCACGTACATTCACACACACACACACACACACACACACACACACACACACACACACACACACACACACACAAAAGGCTTGGTCATATGGTCAATTAGCCAATAAAACTGATTAAGTCATCATACACAATAAAAGCATTTTAGCTGACTTTCAAATTCTTTACTTTTAAAACTCTTTCTGTACAGTCAATTATATGCAGTTAATCAGATGACCTTAGAATTTACACATTAAAGCACACCTTGCATTTATACAGTAGTTGTTTGTGTACATTGAGCAGTTGGGCCTTTCTTTTATGCCAACTCCTCCAGTGATGCCTTCAGTCTCACAATTAAAAAATAAAGCATTTTATCATGTACAAGAATGATATAATGCTAAGAAACCTAGGCATTCTAAACTTCAGGTGATTCGTAAAAAAAAAGGGATACACTAGACAGGACTAAGTCAGTAAACCTGAAGTCCACAATTAAAGCACTTATCAAGCATTCTCTCATTTATATTACACTTACATTTATGATAATTGGCAGACCCCCTTATCCAGAGTGGCTTTGAAGTCTCTATCAATGATACATCCTGATACGGGTTCACTAGGTCATAGACTAAGAATAATAATCAGTCTAAAATCTCTGTTTGGAAGGTAATGAGAGAGCATGGTCCAGGACATCCCTTGCAGGAAACCAGCAGCCTTCCTCCGGGCCGGAGCCCTTCCTAATACCCAAGGCAAATTCAGATTTGGACGTGCACCACATCACCTTGAACTGATCTAAAACAGATAGCTCAAGAAAAAAGTAACATTACAGCAGATACTATACCTTTACCAAAATTGCCCATGTTTGCTTAAAATTAGAGGAATTAGCGATTTATAACTTGTCTTACATACTGCTACTACTGTCCATAACATAACAGGTATGTAAGTACTGCAAACCCATGGTTAATTAATGGCTAAGCATATTTATAACAGCTATGTAACAGCAGAAATACCAAAAAAATCCTCATAACTCGAAATATGGTGTGTTATTAATAATATTATTATTATTATTATTATTATTATATTATTATGCAAAATTCAGGGCGATACAGCCTCCCAGTTCAGAATTTAAAAATTTGCACCTCGAAAAAATATAATAATGATACACTATAGCAAAAAATAGACAGCTGTAGTAAATTTTTAATAGACACACACTAACACAAGCGACAAAAAGGCTATGCACTCCTGACCGAGGTACCGTCCCAGGCTTATATACAGTATGTCTATACAGTACGTACACTCATCCAGACACACCACACACACATATACTCTGTGCTTGAGTGTGTTCCTCTGTTGAAAATTCTTGATTACAATAAACTGATTAAAGACAGTGACAGTGCTGATGTGCACTTAAACATATTTGTATAGTTAATATTATAATTGCACTAACTTACACCAATTTCACATCAATTATGGTTCACATTCAGTAAAAAATTTATAAGATACAATTTTGTTGTTATTGATTATTTTAAAGAAACTAAAATTTTACGTAAATGACATTCCTGGTGTAAATGCTCCAGCAAATGATTTATAAATAAATTTGTTCCTATCCAGCTTAATACATGTGGCACAATGTTCCTAAATTTTCTGCATAATTTTAGCAAACGATTGCTAAAATGATTTCGATATAAGGAAACTATTTGGGATTATCACTTGTGCTATTAATGTAGAGTCAAATGACTAGTCAAGAAAGTTGTACGAAAAGGTTTCACTGTAGGTCAGAATACACAGCTCATTAGAAAAAGATATTCTATACTTCAGCCTCAGACAAGCAACCAAGTGCAAGACAGGAGGTCAAAGAGAAAACAAGTGCAGAAAAGAGATGTCACATGGCTGCTGAGAGAGAAAGAGAGAGCGAGAGAGAGAGAGAGAGAGAGAGAGAGAGAGAGAGAGGGAAAAAAAGATAGGAAGGACAGCAATATAAAAAATTAAAAAATAAAAATTAGTTCCGTTAACATCATAGATGACGCTGATCTCACTTCTCAAATGAATATTACAATCAGAATGTGCACGAGTACAACATATCACAGCAAGCCTGTATGAAGTGCACTGCACCTTACACGACTTTGGTGCAAAAAGACACTTATTGAAGGAGACACATACCTGAAGGAGAGAGAGAGAGAGAGAGAGATAGAGATGCTAAAAGAAAGTAAATGTGTGAAGCTATGAGTTCAATTTAGAAGCTATTGTGTTTCCTCCCCCTCCACTTCCCATCATACCTTGCAGTCATGCTACCCCTCCTGGGTTACCATAGCAACAGTCCGACACAGCAGGCCCAGCGGTGTATTTAAGGCCATCTTGCTGTGAGCATGGTAATCTCTGTCCTCACGCGCATTGTCTCAGGCAATTAGGGAGCATTGCTCTGCGTGGGCCGTGAGCTCGTCCGGTTCTTTTATGTCAATTGACTGCCCACGTTCTGCAATATGATCTGATCCCTCTCATCCTCCCTCTGTAGTCTGCTCACTCAGTGGGAACTGGTCTTTTTAGGTCCTACTTTTCTTAATTTTATTATGACTTATAACAATTTTTATTACAAATGTGGCTATTTAATTCAATGTTATATGTAATTATTCCAGTTAAGTGAGTAGCTACATAATGCCAGGAAGAAAAAGAAAAAATAGTGGATAGATCTATCTCTGGATATGTTGCTTTGATGATTTTTGGTTAATTTGGTTTTTGCTGCTTCTTGTCACGAGTGGTTTACTAATGCAAAAAAAAAAAAAAAATCATGTTATGGTATAAAGCACATGGTAGCTCCCTAATTTTACACAACAGCGTTTACACAGACTAATTTTAAAAACAGCGTCAGACAGGCATCGAGTGAGAAAAAGTCCTAACTAGGGCCTGTGTGTTACGTACTGGATAAGTTTTAAAAGAGAAAAACAATGAAATCCCTAACATCATTAATGAATGAAATATGACATTAATCTTAATCTTTATTTTATTTTTTTACTATTTTAGGAGTGGACAGTTGCCACTGGCAGATGTCTGGATAGGGCGCATTGGTGATGTTTTAATGTATAATGTCACCTTTTATAAACTTTACATAAGTTTTTAGCTGGTAAAGACACCACCATATATGATCCACATGCCTCCTGCCTTTTTATGCGTTGGTCCGAACCAAGTGAACCGATCTATAAACCCTTAAACTATGAGTGCCTTGTAGATTGACAGGTTAAAATCTCAAAGCAGCGCCCCCAACACCGATCTCTGTTTCCTGCATGGTCTATTTCTTATCTATCTAGATACATTCAGCAAACTTCAGCTGCCTCACTGTAAACCACCGTAAAGGCTCAGAGCTCCAGGGATCAATTTCAGGTCCTGACTCCTGAACCACAATCATTAAAGCAGAAAGTTGACACTCAGTTACCAGAGACATTGTGTAGGACAGCACTGACTCACCACCACAGAACCTTCCTTTTACTCCTTTGCACTGAGGAACCTCTTCTCTCTGCACCTTTCTCACTTGTTCCAGAGATGAACGTAACAGCCATGAATGACACTGTGCAAAGTCCTGAGTGTACAAGAACCTCACCAAGGCTTCATTCCAGCATACCTGCACACACACTCCCCATCCCAGTGTGTAGGTGAGACCTGATGCCAGATACCTGAGAGCGGGGAGGTTGATGGTGGGTGTCACCGGAGCTCTGGGAGAATCTCTCAGCACCATCAGTGAAACGTAACTCACTGAAAGGCAACCCGAAGGATCGATTCCAGCATGGTGCTGAGGCTATTTTAAGATTCATTATGCACCCAGTTAACTTTCTTTAAGACAATCTTACCTGGTACAATGATACACATCCTACATTAGCCTCTAATTACTGGCGGGTAGTATTGCTTAACTATGTTTAAGGGTCATTTGTCATTTTAATCTCAGCCACATACTCTAGATTTATGTGTATAGTTTGGCAAATATTTGTCAGCTAAACCCAAATTCACAGAGTTGTTATATTGAGGTATCGTTATCAAGTTAATCGAATTAGTATACATTAACTGTATCAGTCA
>JAOTRS010000015.1:7349361-7367556 GCA_028565755.1 Dinotopterus cunningtoni | reverse complement strand
TGTGGGAGGAAACCGGAGTACCTGGAGGAAACCCACCAAGCACGGGGAGAACATGCAAACTCCACGCACACAGAGACAGGATCGAGCCTGGCCGGGCATCGAACCCGGACCCTGTTGGTGCTAACCACTACACCACCGTGCCGCCGAAGCCATACACATTTTGTAAAATATTTCCTACTGTACGTATATTCCGTTTGTTGCCTGCATAAGAAATATTTTTTTAAACACCGGCATTTTGCATCAGAAATCTGTTTTATTGACGCCTGCCTTGTAAGCCATTAAAGTGCAATTGTATTTTTAATGAAATACACTCACCTTTCTTTTGGAACCGCTGTCCATTGAGCTTTGACCTTAAATAAGACAAAAATGCAAATTCACTTTTAACAAAATCTCTTTTTTAAACTATTACTGCGTATCTCAGCTTCTTGATGCTCTTTTGCATAAATTCCTTAAATTTTAGTCAAAATCTTCTGTATTTTTTTTTTTCTTTTAATAATTAATTCCAGTTGTTAGCACCCAAAATTAGGATTTTGCATGTCCTACAACTTTACATAACCCCCACCCTTTTTTTTTTTACATTAACATAGAAGTAAGGCTGTACCTTTATGTTTTTTAGTGGATGCAGAGAACAGTGACTCCTCATCACTCCACTCTTCCTGGGCTCCAGACAAATCCATCCAATTCCTCCTACAGCAACAAACATATGACTTTATACTAATAATCACATATGGACACTAATTTTAGATTTACCGTTTTTTGGCGAGAGCTGAAATAGTCACTAAAATGTATTATTAATTATCGTTTATATCATATCATTCACAACGCCACATTAACAAGTCGAGTCTGACTGTGTCCGACTGCAACCAACTGATTTTGGAAGACAAATCTCTCTTAAAATGTGCTGAACTGACATTTTCAAACTCATCATAAGTAAGAATGATGTAGTAAAGAGGAGACTAATAAAGCAAAGCCATACCGCTTAAAGGAGGTTCCAGGCCGTTTTGCTGATGGTGGAGAATCATCCACAATGTTTTCTATAGTTTCTTCACCCTGTCCATCTGTCTTTGCGTGTGGGCTGCAGGACATAATTTAGTTACAACCAGTGTTGGGGGATGTTACTTTTTAAAGTAATTAATTACATTACAAAATTACTGTCTTTAAAAAAATATTACATTACAGCGTGACTTTCTAATAAAAGTAACTAGTTAGAGCACTTTTCCATTGCAGAAAATGAAAACTCCTTTGTGATTTCTCATGCATGTTGTTTTGGTCAAGACCTTTATAATTATTCTACCATCATCACTTAGTGAAGTTTGGCCCATAATCTGTTAACTACTAATACCCCCATCTCATCTACACGGTTTCGCACGGTGGCCACAAGTACAGTTCATCATGATTCACCGCGAGTTTTGGCGCTGTGATTAGGTTTCCATCTTTCCGTGCATCGATCCTTGCATAGTCAAACCGCATAGATGAGATAGGGGTATAACAGCAGGAATAACAGAGGGGGTGGGTTATAGCGGCAGGGCTTGTAGGACGACTTTCTCTCTCTCACACACACACACACACACACACACACACACACACACACACACACAGGGAATGACTGCTGTCTGGCTCAAGGATTACATAAATTGTCTAAATAACAAATTACATTTTTGAAAACATAACTAAATAACTGAGTACTTAAATGGCAGACCTAACGCGTTAGATTACTCGTTACATCGAAAAAGTAATCAAAGTACTCTAATGCATTACTACAACATGGTAACACAAATAACGATAAACATTTCTGGAATGAACTAAACACAGTAACTGAAACACTGCTGAAATAAAATTAAATAAAAAAAGGGGTTTGATAAGACTTACCTGTTTGATGCTGGTTTCTGACATTCCTTATTAGGTGTGTGTTGGGCAGGAGAAGAGCTGTTTCCATATTTGCTGGGGGTGGAACATTTCTGAGGCTGGTCAAGCTTAGTGCGATTACTCTTCCTGTAATGAGACAAAAATTTATTATTTTAGCGCAATCAGCATAATGTATTTAGGATCCGACACTAAGGGGATTCAGAATGCATTACTGAACTTTTACAGTGATGGAATACAAACATTAGGTGAAAATAAATAAAGACCAATTAAATGTACAATAACAATTGCACATGCCTGTCTTTGTCCGAACAGTAATAAATATTATTTTAATATGTTTTTGTGTG
The DNA here is from genome assembly GCA_028565755.1 of Dinotopterus cunningtoni. Classification (NCBI taxonomy): domain Eukaryota; kingdom Metazoa; phylum Chordata; class Actinopteri; order Siluriformes; family Clariidae; genus Dinotopterus; species Dinotopterus cunningtoni. Next base: position 7,365,346 of record JAOTRS010000015.1, on the reverse strand, counting down.
TTTTGGCATGTAACAATAATATGAACTAACTAGATACTGCAGTGATCAAGTATCTACTAGCCACTAAACCCAACCACAGAAGAAAATGTAATGGTTTGACTCATGAGTTCCATTAATTAACTAAATAGCATTAATGATTCTAAATAGCACAATTCTTCAGCAATATACAGTAAGCTCAAACTAATTAGTGACATCCCCTTTTTTTGCAGTGAGAACTATGATAAATGGTATCTTTTACCATTACCTTTCCAAGACCAGAAGTGTCAAACACAAACTTAAACTGAAGACAAAAGGTTTGATTTAAATAAAAAAAAAAAAAATAAAAAATAAAAAAAAACTCATGATAGTACACAACAAAAGAAGCACATTTTTGCAGTTCACCTGTGAGAAGCTCTTCCGCGATATTTCCGAACAGGAGCCGGGCTGACAGACAGCGAGCTGAGTGGATCTTCTGTGTTAGCGTTTCCCTGCACGGGACTAGAAGTCTTTTGAGAATCTGAGGCTTCTAGATTACTCAGCACACTGTCGTCCTCCATCACTAACCGTGCGACACTCACTGTACACACACGAGCAGCTGTCACTTTCTCAGCAGATGAATGAACTGGTGATTCTCCTAGTGAAGGTGTGTCATCTAAACTTCCTTGTTCCAGTTCCGCAGGTTGATTTGTGCTGTTTGTCAGAGTCTCTTCATTTTGAGTGCTGTTTTTCAGCGTCACTTTATCTTGACTGGCAGCATCAGACTGCACAGAAGTGCTGTGCTCGAGGCTTTGCTGCTGTGGCTGCAATCTCTCATCAGAGGGTCTCACTTCACCCGCTGACAAACACTCCTGCTCATTTTCTTCAGAACACTCCAACAATGGAGTCTCTGCGAGTTTAAGACAAAGTTCCATGTTATGATCGATGTCATCCTCCTGCTGTGCCTCACACTCCACCTCATCCTCCAGCTGAGTGAAGGGGACAGAGACAGAAAAGTGCTCAGCAAGCTTGGGATAGACGGCCCTCAAGTTGCCCAAGTTCAGGTGCACAGTTACCAAGGGAGCCTGAGAATAAGCTTGAATCCTGAAGGAGAGAATAAATACACACAATTTTAAAATGCTCAGATTTACTTGTATTTTAAACATGCAATGTTGGAAAAAAGAGATGCATGACAACCTGATTAAAGGAAACAGATTATTCAGTTTTATAATATCTCAAACATCAACATTTAACAAACTTAAAATTAAAATCTCTCAAATGGGACCGGGACTGGTTGCTGAGTTGTAAGGGGTGTGGGGCTCGAATACCGATCCTAATATACAAAAGTTAACAACCTAGAGCCTTAGACACCTGAACGACCACTCCCACATCTTATATCCAATGTACAGTATTCTTGTAAAAAGTTCTCCTTGAAGGTTGGTCGAGCACACAACTTTGGTTTTATCCAAACTTCCATCAGGAAGCATTTGATAATTAAACTTGCAGTTGAGCACACCTGAAGATGTTTCCTCAGTTATCTTATAATCCGTGTTAAACGTGCCGTTATCTCATACAGCCGGGTAACCGCGCTGCGATTATGGGAAGACATTAGTGTCAAACTTAGCCATATGACTAATTGGCCCTAAAAAAAAATAAAAATTATTATAATGCTTTATAATTCCTAGATTAATCACATGCGTTAACGCGTCAATATTGAAAGCCCTATTTAGAATCTTAAAGGGAAAAAAAAAGAAGGAAAAAAAAAGTGGCGCTTCAAAAACTGAATGCAAAACAATGATAAAAAATAAGCATTTAAAACTTACAAGTATCATCATAAGCAAAAATCATTTATTTAATAAATACAATACATTTTTACCCCCAAACTAACCACACTTTCTGTGAAAGATTTATAAATAAACTAGTGTGTCTCCAGTTAAGGCCCGATATAAATAGGATATCTTCTTACTGTCCAGCTCTAGATCTGATTTTAGACATGGGACTTATCATAGGGCACGTTTCAAATCAAATGCTTGACACTAACTTGACAGTTCAGGATATGAAATAAAATGATTACCATGCTAGAGCAATTTGGCATCACTGACTGCAGTCCAAAGACATGCAAATAAGTCTAACTGGCATTCCCAAATTGCCCACAGTGTGTGAATGAAAGTGTGAGTGTGTGTATGCCCTGTAATGGATTTGGACCCTGTCCAGGGTGTATGCCACCTCGTGCCCTAAGCAACCCTATATACAGAATAAAGCGATATAGACGATGAGTAAGTAAGAGTAACTAGTAATTATTTAAATACCTTGGGTTATTTTCTGTTGGTGTTTTTTGTTGTGAATTGGCTTCAGAATGGTGTAGGAAAGCTGCATGTTCACCGTTTGCTCTTTCCTGTGTACGTGACTGCTCGTTAACAGTTCTAATGGCTTGGGGCTTATGTGCAGCTGCAACGTCTGCTGTCCTTCCTTGTCTCGAGAGCATGACCATCTTCAAAAAAAAACAAATAAGACAACCAGTATAACTACACAGAACATAATCCTTTAAACCTGCATCAACCTCGAGTTGTTGCAATGACAGTAAGTGTTATGTCTTTATTGTTAAAACAAGGATCAGGATGGTGGTACTACAGGCAAACTGAAAACTGTTATTTTCGAAATAGTGACATACACAAGTATCATGACTATTCTGCATAAAATTTAAATTACAACTGTATAATATCTTATTTAATGTTAAAATTCTAGTTATGATACCATAAGCCAATACAGAATCTACTCATGTCTAGTGAATGCCAGTTAGCTAAAGACCTACTGTATGTAAGACAATACACAAAATGGCACCTTAATTAGAAAAGGCTCTGGAATGGGGTGAAGTTTCTCGATGAAGTCCAGCATGTCCTGTTTGAATTCACTGTACAAGATCGTGTTCAGAACTGAATGTGTGCTGCATCGCCTTTTTATCAGATCTAGATACAGCTTTTTCTACAAAACAGAAAGAAAAATGTTCTCATGACTTACGATTGTTCAAATAACTGGACAAAGTACATCACATAAAAGTCTAGGAATGTCTGAGAAACATCTCCCATACTGACCTTATACGCTATATAGATCACAGTACGTTAAGAGTATTTCAATAACAATAATAACAATAATACAAGTTATAATGTACCTTGCCAGCTGAGTCCATTCCTTTTGGAAAGTGTTTAATCAGCATCTCCTGAGCTTTTTCAAATTGCTTGCTCTTTATGCAAACAACAATAAGCTGGAACACAATATAAACAAGCACCTTATTTTGATATCATGTACCTGGACCAAAAGTCAGATCTCTCAAAAGACATATCTCTAACGCAACGACTAGTCCAAAACCTTGATCAAATTTGATGTTAAAAAGCTGGAAATACACGTCATTGTAGATTAGTTCCTCTTTATCTGTAATGAATTTCAGTTAAATTCTTTGCTTATAAATGTTTAGATAACATAACATGACAGACTGGCTCCTAAAGTTACCTTAATTCTTAAATATTAGTGATTACAAGTTGGCTTTGAAAAACAATTTGAAATTGTTTTGTTTCATACACCACTATTTTGGAAAACAGTTAACGCTTTGTTATACAATTAATGCCTAGTCAGCAGTTCTCTATTAGTATTAGTTAGTCGAAATATTTTAAAATATATACTATTTGCATTTAATACATTTCTAAAAATTATCTAAGTCACTGATAAAAAAAAAAAAAAAAAAAATGAAATAACCAATTATCATAAATAATCATGAGTTACAGCCCTACTTGTTTTACATTTCTTACAGACAGCTCTCAGGTCTTACCATTTCCCTGATCAAGGTGTGAACTTGCTCCAGTATATCTTGTGCAACATCTATTTCTGTACAGATAGATTCAAGCACACTTAATGCTGATTCGAGGGGTGTTAGGGGCTTTTGAAATGTGACATCTGCAAATAAAAAATATTAATGATGAAATATCAGTGAAGCAATAAAAAATAAGTAAAATAAAAAGAGACATACTTTATACTATCTTAAATAATATCTTATGTTGACAGAGTTACCAAGTTTGTCTCCGTCGTTGATCCGTGAGAGAAACTGCATGAATCGCAGTTTGATGGTCATGTCAGAGTGTCCATCAATGGGTCTGACCACTAAACCTGTATTAATTTAAACATATAAATACTAAATGAAATCATTTTCTATTGGCATGCTTGAGAATGTACTGTAAAGGAACAGTCTATACTGAAACAACAATTTTATATTAACAGGTTTGTGATGTGTTTAGTGTTTCTATTACTAATTTGTGAGTCGGGTTTTGTTTCTGTGAGACGATGTGTGATTTACTGAAACCACAAGAGCACAATTTGTGTACAGGTTTACAAGTATACAAAGCTAGGCTGGACAGACTAATCAACTAAAACACTTGCTGCATTGCTCTCTTCAGGAGGAAGGGTTTGAGAACTACATCCCAACTGCACCAGGTAGGTAAGCTGCCTCATTTGTAATGTAGGAAACCATTCAAGTTTCAACAGCCATCATATGGCCAAAAGTATGTGGACACCTGATCAACACACCTATATTTGGTGTTCCTACAAAGTTGGAAGCACATAATTGTGTAAGATGCCTTTACATACTTTAGCGCTTTGCAAACTAAGAAGCCAAAATTCAGTCACTTACTCACTCATCATCTAGACTTACGGCACGAAGCGGGGAACTCCATGGACAGGATGGCAATCCATTGCAGGGTGCGCGCATACACAAACGCAAATTCACACGCTCATTCACACGGTATGGGTTATTTGGCAACGCCAACTAGCCTAACCTGGACGTCTTTGGGCTGTGGGAGGAAACCAGGGGAACCTGGAGGAAACCCACCAAGCACGGGGAGAACATGCAAACTCCATGCACACAGATCCAAGGCAGGAATCGAACCCAGCACCTGGTGGTGCAAAGCGACAGTGCTAACCACGAAACCACTGTTGCAATCATTGTCGCAAAACAGCTTTACAGAATCAAAAAAATTATGTATGACAATGCCTTTGTGCCACAAGCCAAAACTAGTGCTAAACCTTCCCAGAGGTGTGGAGGGTATTATAACAGGAAAGGAGGACTAAATCTGGAATAAGATGTTCAACAAAATATTACACATGGGTGTGACAGTCAGGTATTCACATACTTTTGGCCATCACAAGTTAACCCATAAATAAATCAAACAAATATTGTGCAAAAATTTTATATTATTTTGGGCAGATATTTAATTTACTATCTTGAGGTGATTAAAAGGTCTGATACCCAGGTGTGACAGGAAGCACTCCAACTTATTGGTCTCATCTGGGCAGAACTGCAAAGGGTCATGCTTAAAAACAACCAGGCTTACAAAATATTTATTACACGAGCTGATTCAATCCCATAACAAACAGCCAAATGTGTTCATGGGTTAAAGCTGTTTATTTACGCGCCTCTGTGTTATTTTATTATGATTACCGTTAGATCTTAGAAATGTTGTATAATATGTTGTTTTAAATTTCACTAAATAAACATGAAGTTTAGACGCTAACTAGCTAGCATAGCAGGTTTAATATCGTGAGACAAACTCAACATACTTTCGATAAGGTTCCTGAGCTGGGTGAAACTATCATAATCCTCATTTCGAAACGCTTCGAAAGCTTTAGAAACATAAAAGTCGAAACTCCAGCGGTTAATAATTTGTTCGTCGCTAAGTCGTTTGCTGTTGCTCTTCCTGGACGCCATGTTCGTGTGGCTTCATAATGTTTTTTATCTGGCGCGAAAATCCTTCTTCTTCTGCAGTTTTTTTCCCCTTTCGGAGCTGCAAACGTGCTGTTTTATAGCGCGCCCCCTACCGGACTAATCACTTGTCACAATTATGAGTTAAATTAATGATGGATATTTTAGATATACTATACATGAAGTATAAAATGAAATCTAACTATAGGAAATGTGGATAAGCGTGTAATTTTTATCATGATTTATATTTCACATTCATTGTTCTTGTTTTACACATAAAATGAGGACTTACTTGCACTGCACACACACACATCACTTCATTCCATACTTCACTTTTCACTCATACTGCAGCTGTCATACCTACACAGATTAGTATGTTAATTTAAATGTTTAAGTTTTACATTTTTTCTTAGAGCAATTTTTCTCTAAAAGTTTCTAGATGGATGAATGAATCTTCCTATACTATCCTATCTTTCCCTTTTAGGTCACAGTCATATAAGCATTTCACTGCAAATCATACTGTGTATGGTTGTGTATGTGCCAAAAAAAAAAAATTAAAGTATTACATTATTTGCATTATCTTTATCTCAGTTCAACACCAGTGCTGTAAATATTCTTAATTTTTTCTTATTTACAGTATGGTCTTATACAGAGCGCAGTGCTTTGTAGTTACTAGGTCAGGGACTAGAAGTAACATGAGTCTAAAAACTCTATTGTTGGGTTAGTACAGAAGTAGTAAACACAAGACATTTATTTAGTCTTTGTTTGAGGACAGCCAGTGATTCAGCTGTTCAAACAGTAAGGAAAGTTTATTTCATCACCTGGGTGCCAGCACTAACATGAACCTTGATGCATGTCTTCTGTGTACCCTGAGGGATGATGGGTCTAAATCAAGCTGCACCGGAGGCTCAAAGGAAAGGTTTGGAATAGGGGTGTGATAAGAGCTTTGGTGGTGGCAAGCATTCTTTAGAGATTTAAATTAGATGCAGGCAGGGACAGGAAGCCACTGAAATAAATACAGTAATGGGGTTCTGTGGAAGAACATAAACATAATAATAAACACAAATGTTTCAAAATATCTTAGAATTTATATTTATAACAGTTCTAAAAATCAATCTAAGACATATAATAACTCGTGTACACACTAAACTGAGCCATAGTGCCCGCAAAGGACAGATATTTACTTACCAAGGTGTGTATCTGTCTTGCATGTAATGTTCCTGGATCCACATCACCCTAAACGTCAAGGGTTACTTAGGTCCTGCTACATGGTATGTACATCATTTAAGTTATGATAACAAAACTTTAACACATGGGGAAAGGATTCAGCACTGTTGTCTCAGACTTCCAGGGATGGGAGTTTGAATCTCAACCTCAGTCTGTGCTTAAGTGTTCTTTCTTTGTTTGTGTTTTTTTTTTTTTTACATAGTCCAAAGATGGGAGGTATAGGCTGATGCTCCTGTGCCCTGTGATGGTATGGCACCCATAGAGGGTGTCCCTCGCCTTGTGACCTGAGCTTCCTAGGCTAAGCTCTCGGGCCCCCACAAACCTATGCATGATTAGCAGTATGAAAAATAAATGAATTAACATTATGCCCAAAATTTGTGTCACATCCATATGTATTTGTTAAATATCCTATTCTAGATTTAAACCCCCTTTGCTGTTAGTATAGCTGTTCTGGAAAAGCTTTTCACAAACATTTGGTGTGTGTGTTTTTTTTGGGGGGTTGTGTTTATTTAACTACAAGATACTGATGTTGGGGGAGACGGCCTCGGGCACAGTCAGTGTTCCAGTTTATCCAAAAGGTGTCCAGTGGGGCACTGTCATGCCATTTGTGCATAAGGGGGACTGTCATGTTAAAACAAGTTTAGGCCTTTTAGTTCCAGGAAACAGAAATTGTAATAATACAGCATACACAGACATCTTTCATTGCAGAGTTGATGCAATGAATTTAACAGTCAGTAGACTATGAATGAACGAATAAGAAACTTTAAATGATATTTCTTTATATAGAAGGCAATGCCCCAGTTCTTCTATTACAACCATGCCCCCAAGTGCAGATAATAATTGTGATTGCTTAGTAATAGGATAATTGCAACAGACTGATGAAAATGGAGTGCAGTGGGGTAGTGCATTCAGTTCTGATGTAAAGTCAGTGTTTAATTTTCGAAAAAACAGTAGTTTAAAGTGATTATGCAGCATAAGAATTGTGTATGAAGGTGTTCTCTCAGTATGGCACATTGGCCTAAACAAATTGCAATTATGCCTGTGCATTACATTTATTATATGTCAATAAATTGTTGTTGTGTATTTAAGCAAATCAATTTAAGATAAAGATAAATAAAATATCTTCATTCAAGATCACACTGACACCAAAAAATAAAAAAATAAGATAAAGTCTTAATAATCCCTCATGGAGAAATTACAATGTTACTCAGCATGTTACTATTATATCCATAAGACCATAAGAGTATTATATTCAATATACTATTGAATCTATGGATCCAACCTGCCTTGTGTCAAAAGTTGATGGTGTTGATTGGTGGTGAAGGTGACATAATGGTGCGGGCAAATTTTGGGCCAGTTAATACCATTAAATCATCATTTAAATGCAACAAACTATTTGAGTATTGTTGGTGACAATATGCATTCATTCATGACCATGATTTACTATATTCATGATCCTACTACTATCATGATATGGCAACAGGTACAGGGAGGCCCTACCCAATATTAGTGTAGTGTTTCTAATAAAGGGCTTATTAAGAATATGTTAAGCAGGACAGTACATGAGTGACTTGGAACAGTAGTCAGCAGCATATCATTTTTATGAAAGTATTAAAATTGGAGATAGGTATAGCCTAGATAATGTCAAATTTGACCACCGTTGAAAAAATAAATCATGATAAGAGCATCGAATGAAGTCCCTAAAGTCCCAAAAAGTGTGATTTTGTTATCTTGTGCGCACATGTTATTATCTTGTGCAAACAACATATTATGTTGTGCCTACAAGCTATTTATCTTGTGCACACACAGCTCAGCTTCTAACCAAAAAGCAAATTTGTGCAAAAAAAACTGTTCAAATAAGGCACCGAAAACCTTCATGTTCCAAATATACTTCAGAAATCAAACGCATCAGTGTAAATACAAACCACTCAGCTGTTTTCATGCAAAGTCCTGGAACATCTTTAAACTTAAGCAGATGAAAAAACTTTTCCCCACAAGATAGTAATTTCTTCCCACAAACTCAGAAGAAAAATGACATCTTCGGGAACTAACAGGCTTCACAAATCAGTGATCCATAAAAACAAAAGACAACAATAATATCTTGTATTTGTTCATACTTTTTATGCTTTCTGAGTTTTCAGTGGTAGCTGCAGTCTGATGTGTTGCTAGTAATCTCTCTTTAAGAAGATGATGGTGCAGGAATTTGCCACGTCAGAGGGGTGGCTCAACCAAATGAACCAAACAGAGCATGTTCTTAGCCGACATCCTGCACAAAAGACTTTTCATTCACAGCCATACAGCTGAGTCTTACAGGAAACCCACATTTCAACTGACATCATGATCAATAATATACATAATGACTGTACATGATAATAAACAACTGATCATCTAAGTTAAGAATGTTATAGATCAAAACTCTATCTATCTATCTATCTATCTATCTATCTATCTATCTATCTATATTTTTGTCTGCCTATAACTAATCCTAAACACACCATAAATGTTTGAAATTTTTGTTATTCTAAATTGTCCTCTTTCTTAAAGTCTTCCCACATTCACAGCAGGTTAGATAACAGATTTTTAGACCATCTTCATACTCTTTAGTGAACAACAAAACAATTTTCAATAGAGTTAAAGTTCTAAAGATTAGGTCCACACTTTGATGAAAGAGCTATGTTTAAACGTTTATTGTTTTGTTAGTTTTGTTTTGTAGAGTTAGATTCGGAAATAATCTGATCTCTAACGGCTATTTCTACACAGAGCTGGAAAAGTTTGCAGCTCCCCGTGAAGAGAGAGAGAGAGAGAGAGAGAGAGGCCCGCTCTCCGCGTGTCATCATCATCATCATCATCATCAAGGTTGCCAGATTGTTCGTTTTCAAGCACACATGCAATGAAACCAGTTTAGCTTATAGGGAGACATAGGGAGAATTGCTTTTATAATTTTTTGGGGGTATAAATAATTATATGCTGTGAAAAAAAAAAACATTTTTGTATTTGGTGACTGTTTTGTGACTGTGATGGTTTTTTTTTTACAGGTAACAAAAGCAACAGATGACCATTCATTTTCTGTTTGTATGTTCGAAACAGAGTCATTAATCCAGTAACATCTACAAATCAGCATTTACACTGTGTTATGCACAATTCAATGCAAAGTAGGTATAGATGTTCCATCCTTGGATAAATCTCATAGCGCGTGCTGTCCAAAGTTTCTTCACGTCCTTGCTCACAACTTTAATTTTCATTTACTTGCTGATGCTCAAACTAAAAAAAAAAAGTCACTATAACGGTGGGTTCATTTGATTCTTTAATATAGTACATTTTATTAAATAGATACAGAATAATAAGATTTAAAACAATTGAAAGAAAAAAAATGCACTTTTACCTTTTATTAATGTATACAATGAGATAAAAAAAAATAATAGAAAAGTAAAGCCTGGACAAACATAGTAGCAATCATCGATGCGTCTGGTGAATATGCTGTAGCGTACATACCCAGAAATGTTAGTTTACTTTGTAAAACTACCAATAAAGTGAGTTAGACTACTGGAACATAACATGTAATACATAAAGTTAGGTGAATAAATGATAAAATGGATGGTAGGTGCAACATTTTCTATATTTACTTCATTCAATACTTCTTGTATACAGGGTACAAAGAACATTCTGGACAGTATAGCCACAAGCAGTATATTGTGTCGTAATGACCTACAAAACACCAAGAAACACAATATAAGCACCAGGAATGACTTGTCATTTGTTAGTGTTATAGGGATTAACACTTCAAGTTCAGTGTTTAAAATATTAAAACAAGTGATCGGATGTGATAAATGTTTCTGCCAAATGTTGTGAATGTAAAAGGGGTTATTACGGAACACAACTTTTCTACCATATAAAATTATATTGTTGCATCTGAACATGTGGACACAAAAAACTGCATGGAATTTCAGAGAGATTTATTCGTTCATTTATTTACCTTCTATACCACTTTATCCTGTATACGGGGTTGCGGGGGCCTGGCGCCTATCCGAGGAGGCTTAGTGCACAAGGTGGAGTGCAGCCTGGACAGGGTGCCAATCCACCACAGGGAAAACACCACACACTCATTTACACAATTTGGGAATGGCAAATAAGTTCAGTTAAGTTCAGCCTTTATTCGTCACACATATATTACTGCACAGTGAAATTCTTTATTCTTCGCATATCCCAGCTTCTTGTTAGTAGGCAGGGGTCAGAGCGCAGGGTCAGCCATTTTACGGTGCCCCTGGAGCAGACAGGGCTTGCTCAAGGGCCCAACAGCAACAACCTGGCGGAACTGGGACTCGAATTGCCGATCTTCCGATCCGTAGCTTCCGAGCCTTTACACACTGAGTCACGACTGCCCCATGATTAGTGTGGGAGAAAACCAGAGTACACGGAGGAAACCCACCAAACGCAGGACCGACCAAGGGAGAACATGGGGAGAACATACCTACTCCACTCACACACAGACAGGCTTGAACCTGGAACCCGGACCCTGGAGGTGCAAGGCGAGAGTGTTAACACTACACCACTGTGCCGCCCTCAGAGAGGTTCATTCAAACCAAATACATATGGATGTGTGTTTTTTAAAAAAAAATAGTATAGCCTTTCAGACCATAGATTCAATAGTATTTGAGTTTTATTATTCAGAATTGAACTGCTTTTATAGCTTACATATTATTATGGATTCATTAGTAAAATTTTACCAAAGTGCTGACCTGAGTCAACTGAACAACAAACTTCGGGACACTTTTCCAATCTGGCAACCCGGAGTGTGTGCCACGGCTGCAGTAGCAGCCACGACGCGCTCAGTGATACGCTGCATCCACTCCATATACACTCCGTTTAACAAAACCCCCTCCACACACACACACACACACACAGCAGTTTGCAGAGTAAACCGGACAAGTCATGCCCTCCAAGAACAAAAACAAGAGCGTTAACTCGAACGACAAACCCGCAGTTAATCCTCAGGATGACGCGGCGAAGAAAAGCCCCAAACTGAGTAAAGCAGACAGTTCTGGCAACTCTAAACCAGGCCCGGGAAACATCACAAAGTTCCTGTCTGCCCTGTCTTACTTGGTTCTAGTGTCCGGAGCCGCTTTCGCCTCTTTCTACCTGCAGAGAGTGCTGACTGAAGTGAACCAGATCCGCTCAGAGAGTGAAGGAGCCCTGCAGAAGAACGCCGAGGTGCTGCAGAAAGTAGAACACGCAGTTCAACAGGTAGAGTAAAGCTTCACTAAACTTTTAGTCTCTTTAAATGTAGATTGCAGTGCTTGTTAAGATATCTCAGGAAATGGAGAAGGAGCACACACCCCTCCTTTTTTTGGTCTCTGATGAGCTGGCAGCAAAGTGCTGTACTTTGTACAGTTATATGTAGGCCATAATAACAATAAGACACAGGGTAATCATTTAATAATTTTTTTTTTTTTTACTTAAGATTGTAAAACTAGCTTGTACTCCTACTGTACCTTCAGGCCAGTAGAAACACCTCAGCTCAGGCTGGTTCACTGGTCTCAGTAGTCATATGAAATACCCCCCCCCCTTCCCTGTGTGCTGATCTCTGCCACCTCAACATCGTGTAATAATGAGTCGTTGTCAAAAGTATAGGTGTGTCCAATTTAAAATAGTTGGTCTTTCAGCTATTCCCGTCTGATTCCATGCAGGTTTTTATGCCAGATGCTCTTTCTGACGCAACCCTCCCATTTTGATCCATTCTCGGGTCCGTCACTGCATCCTCTGGCCTGGGTTTGGGCGTTAGGTGGGAATTGAATCTGGGCCTTCTGCAAGGCAGGCGAGAAACCTATTAATGAGCCACCAATGCTCGTCCAAGTTAGGCAAAAAAAAAAAAAAAAATGTTTCCCCTTACCCCAACTGCCCAACTTAGCTTGCAGTCTAAGTTGCATGTCCGTGTCATCATTTAGAAACCATACCAGGCTGTTGGATATATCGGACCTTCTAAAGTGTGTTCCAGAATTTGCCGACACACGTTATGGCCATTTGGAGATATTAAATATTATGTAACTAGTGGTGTAATTATTAAGGCTTTCAGTTTACACAAACTGGAGGCTTTAGGGTTTGGTTGTTTTTTTAGCATTATGCTTCACAGTCTCCAGTGCAAGAAATGTCAACAGAAAACCAAAATGAATTTATATGAGTCTTTATGATGATTTCATATGTGTGAACTTAAACATGACATATAAACTGGATCCTTAATTTTAGGTGAATTCCATGAAGTTTTCCCTGGAGGGTCTGGAGGCTGCAGTGGGCCGTACACAGGCTGAACTGGAAAGCACTAATCGAGCTATAATAAAAGGAGAAACAGAGACACGACGGGTTGAAGAAGTGCTCCAGAAACTCCAGAATGAAATCCTTCGGGACCTTTCTGAGGGCATCCGGGAAGTGAAACAGGCACGGGAGCATGATTTCTCCTCTCTGGAGAAAACCCTGGAGGTGCGTCTGGCTGAGCTGAGCCGCTCTATCGCTGACAGCGTAGCCGAGTTCACCGGTGCTCAAGAAGAAGCTCAAGCCCAGCTCAGTGACCTCAAAGTCCGACTGGGAGAGCAGAATGAACCGGGTAATCTCAAAGAAGAACTTCTGTCCATCACCACTGCTGTGGCCAACCTCCACACTGCAAATGAGGTGGCAGATGGCAACATAGGTGTTCTCAGGGAACAGATTGCATCAGTCAGTTCAGAGCTTCAGACAAGGAACAAAGAGGTGGCATCTTTGTCTGAGGAAATTGAGGCTGTCAGGTCTCTTGTGCAGACCACTGCTGGCTCATTAAGGCAGGAGGTATCTGCATCGCAGGCAATTGTGCAGGGTGTATCTGACCAGATCCAGAATGTGCAGGATGATCAGTTTCGCACCAGCCAAGCCCTACAGAGCCTGCAGATAGACCTCAGGGGAGAACTGTCTAAGACAGAGACAAGGGAAGACGAACTGGAGGCCAGGCTTAAGATCACAGAAGAAAGCCTAGAAGCACTGGCGAACTCGGCTGCAGAGCAGGCAAGCCGAGTCGAGTCATTTCTCTCCAACTATGACTCGCATGAGAGCTCATTAGCTGCCCAGAGCCAGGTGGCTGAGAAGGCCAGGCAGGCACTCAAAGATGAGCTTGGGGGGTTAAGAAGTAGCCTTGGGGATCTCCAGGCCAGCATAGAAGCTTTGTCCGACACTAATACCAGGTTGGAAGGAGTGGATAAGGCTTTGCAAGAGTCAGTGTTACAAACTGAGCAGCTGCAAAATGATGAGTCGGAGAATGCTGGTCAGGAAGAAGAGGCAGCAGTAGATGGGGTAGCTGAAGAAGACTTAACAGCAGAGGAGGAAGTTGAGGAAGAGGCAGCAGCAGAGGAGGAGGTAGCAACAGAAGAGGCAGTTGAAGAAGACTTAGTAATAGATGAGGTAGCTGAGGAGGAATTTGTAGATGAGGAAGTGCCATCTGAGGAGGATGAGAGACCATGAGTAATGCAATCTATAGTCTAAACCTGTAGGGGGTAAAATATGATATTGGGACAGTCAATGGACAAATTATGTGAAACTGAAAAATACACTTCCTGCACTGTTGTTTATCTCTTCATGGACCTATTTTCATAAAGATGTCTTCCAATACCAGCTGCTCTAAATGTTTTGAATGTCTCATGAGTGCTACGTTTTCCAATAAAATATTTAAAACTTAAACACATTGTGAAAATATCTGTTAACAACCAAGCTCATAATTATGTATTTAAATTTACAGGACGTGTATTTTCAGTAGTGATACACCAATTTATTGTCTGTATATTGGTATTAAGATGGCATTCACCAATGGCAGTGCTTAATATCTAGTCTAATAGATTAGATATGCAGTTTACGGACAGATCCAATAAGTTGTGCTATAATACTTGCACACGTGTGGGAAATGTCAGCTACACGGGAGTATTTTGCTGTCTCAGAGAAAGATCTGGGATGTGCAGTTTGTGAGATGTCATTTCAAGAGAAGGTACTGGAAAGCAAGAATGAAATATATATTGTGCTTTTCTTTGACTTTTTTCCTGGCACAATTTATTGGACTAATAAATAACAACAAAATATTTAAATAATATATATTTAAATAAAATAGCCATTGGCTATCAGCCAAGCAATAATTTCCGACATCAACATCAGTATCAGAATTTCACAATCAGTGCATCTCTAATTTTTAACAATACAGTACTGTCTTTTAATTAATATATAAAATTTTAATGGATCTCAGAAGTCATATTTCTCACAATGCATGAACACAGTCTTTGTTAAAACCTACTTGAAGCAAGTTGTCAAACTGTAGAACATGTGGTATGTGCAGCAGTAATCCTTTTATCAACACATACTTTAGCGATGGCATGCAGTGTCACTTGCTATTGGCTTACAGCTTCCCATGTATCCTGGTGGCTTGTAATGATTGGCTGGGAGGGGAATTACCCTGCAGATCCACCCCCTCCATTTTCTCTGACTCAGGCTTACTACACAGTACTAAGCAAATGGAGGCCAAACTTTAAAAAGAGTCTGGTCTCAGTGCAAATAAATTTTCAAAAAACTTGGCTATGTTCATATGTCTGGTTCCAGTTACTAAAATCTGTTAACAACACAATTACACTTAGACTTATTCACCCTAATCATCATTAAAAAAAATCTTTCGAAAATTTTTTAAAATCAGTATTGAGTATGTCACAGAATAGTGTCATTATTTTATTATATATTTATGATCGTATAATCTGGGATCGCCCGAATGAAGATGGGTGTTGCATTCTGTTTTCAAGGTTTGCAAGGTTTCTTCCCCATGATTATATCCAGAATTCTTATTCCTGTAAAGCTTCTTTGCAACAATGTCAATTTCCAATGTGCTATACAAATACAATTAAATTGAATTATATCATTATATACAATGGCTAAATATACATCAAACAAATGCAGCACATGAACAATGAAGTATACTGTATACAGTAAAAGCAAAGAGGTTGGACAGGGGTAGAGATAATGCCTCTTAGAAGTTCTTTATCATCACAAGGATTACCTCGTGAATTG
>JAOTRS010000015.1:7318949-7335793 GCA_028565755.1 Dinotopterus cunningtoni | reverse complement strand
AAACAGCATCACCCGGGGTTCGAACCAGCGCTCCCCGGATGATAGGGCGAGCGCTTTACCACTGCGCCACTCGGAGGCCCAACAAATCTCTATCTTTTAATGACACATGTTTGGAGTACTCTCACACACACATTCCCTATACCACTTTTCCTGTATAGGGTTATGGGAAGCCTGGAGCCTTTCCCAGGAGACTCTGGGCACAAGACAGGGTACACTCTGGATGTGGTGCCAGTCCATTGTAGGGCACAAGCATGCACATGCTCACACGCTCACTCACACACACACACCTGGCAATTTGGAAATACCAATTAGTCTAATTTTCCCACATCCAGAGTGTACCGCTATCTTGGACTGTGGGAGGAAACCAGAGCATCTGAAGGAAATCCACTGGTACTGGGAGAGCATGCCAACTCCACATAGACCTAAAGGCGGGACTTGAACCCTTGACCCTGGAGGTGCGAGGCCACAGAGCTGGCCACTACATCACCATGCAGCTGTGTTTTTGAAGTTGTGGCAGCTTTTTTATACCCTACTGATTATCTTACATTATTTCATGATGCTGTTGAATTATTAAAGCTGTTTCGAAAAAAACCAACAAGTTAATCATAAAAAATACATTAAAAACAAACTGTTCACAGTGGTTTTAAGAGTAACTGCACAGGCTCGTTGTTGACAGTTTTTTAGATGGTTTGTTGACTATAGACTGTCTATCGTAACCTAATCAAATGAATGCAAAGCACAGTAGCAGTAGCACCGCATTCAAAAACATATTAAACTCACATCTGTTGAAACCCTATAACAAATTTAAGAATGACTGCTCGATTTAAAATCCCTGACCTCCTGTTAGAGAAACCCATTCCCAGCCTCTCTGCCTGCTCCTTCTTTTTGCCCTTGAGCCCTCGCAGCTTCTCCTCGTCCCTCTTTCTTTGGAGCTCCAGATCCTGATAGGCCAGCCTCAGAGATGTCACACTGACAAAGAGACACCAGACAGAGAGAAAAAACATTACAACATGACAGCAGCACCACTGCTACACAGCTATTATACATACAGTATATTCCAATATATTTGATATCATCTAGCATTTATTTCTCTTGATGTTACACAATTACTGATTTCCATGACTGACATTAGTATGACCATTTGCTGTTTAATTTTTTTTTTTTCATCTGTCATGAAACACTGAAAACAGTAGATATTTCTTAAAAAAACAAAAAAAAACAAAACACACACACACACACACACACACACACACACACAATGTAGTTGGTGCATGTTTTATTTCAGTAACAAAAGAAAATTTAAAATGGCATTAACCAGCAACCGATGTCATTATTGCACCTTTGAGAAAAAACCTAAACATGGAATTCAGCATGTATAAAAAAATTATAAATCATGCACCAGATCTAGCCCTTCTAGTGTAAATGTCAGTGTAATACTAACAAATGCATTTAATTTATTGTGTCAGCTGTTTTTTTTTTTGGTAATCTGGTAAAAAAAAAAAAAAACAGCAGGCTCAAGGTTCCCATTTGCTAGAGGGTCAGCTCTTGATTAAATTAATTTTATGATTCTGAAAAACATAATACTGTCCTTCTTTCTTCTGTTATCTGCTTTAATACTAGTGGAGGCACACATGGGTATGGTTTAATATCCCAATCCTACCTGTTGCTTAGGGAATGGCCACATCCTCCACAAGCAAATTGTGTGTAATAAATCTGCCCCCTGAACCTCTGATTTATGACATCGCAGTATCCAATATACATGGGCACAAATAATTTGATCACATTGATTAATTTAACAGTCTAAATCCATGTATAAATACTGCATTATTCCTGTGAAGGTAAAAGCATGTAAAGGGAGACTCACATGGGCTCTTCGGGCTTGGCACTCTTCTCAGTGGCTGACTCCTGACGAAGTTTATCCACAGCCTGAGCTCTCTTCTCCTGGGCCGAGAAACTCTGGCTACTAACTTTCTGAGCCCCTAGACCTCCTTTCTTCGCACCCAGCTACATGACAACATGATAAAAACACTGTATCTGCACTCACGGGATACTACAGCCAGCATCAGTGAACACAGGCACAATTACTACGATATTTATTAGTAATGAATATATAAGAAAATGTATCCTCACCGCTTTTTTGGCTGGCGCAGGCTTCTTTTTGAGTAAAGACGGCTCTGAAAAAGGCATGAAACCATAAATAATCACGTTTAAAAACAGTTAAAACAATTTTTTGATAAATACAGGATCTTTACCTAGAACAGCTTTTGGAGAAGCACTGAGAAGCTCAACAGAAGGGCCTTCCTGATTGTCTGAAGATAATGAATAAGAGTTAGATACACATTTAACACACTCGCATGCAATTAAGCACACACAGCCACACGCGGATAGACCAAAGTACAGAATAGCTGTAATGCTTGTTTGGATTTTTATACCATTGTTGTTTCTATCTTGCAAGGTCACGTCCTGTGCTTGATTTTGCTCAAAGGCGTTCCCATCATTCTTAGCATGTAGATGCACATGAGGGAAAAAAAAACAGCAAAACACAGCAAACTGGATTACTACACAGACATAAACTATTAATCCCAGTGACTGAATATTACACGAAGTGATGGGAGGCATGATTTGACCTGGTTCATCTGCAAGTGCCTAATTTTGGCCAGAGTCATCGTACTCTGTTTTGTCTACAACGCTTGTTGTATTTACATAGAATTTGCTGTGTTTCTTACAGTATGAAGGCTGAATGCTAGAATGCGGTACAACACACGCTTTACTGCACTACCAGTGGTGGCCAAAGTACACAAATCCTGTACTTTAGTAAAAGTCTAGGTATTTCAGGTAAAGTATAACTTCTAAGTGAATTTAGAAGTTCTCTATTCACATTTGTATTTGAAAAAAGTGTGAAAGTACACACTTAAGTACCTTCAAATTTACTTAAACATCAAATGCAGTAAGCTTGATTTAGCTCACTGTAGCCTTTAAGCCATAGTGTCGATTTGTCAATGATTTGCTATAACAGTATACCCCATTGTGATTTATAATTTACATAAAAACACAAAGTTATTAATTATAGTGAGACAGAAAAAGAAGACATCGATGTTACAAGGGAATTTCTGTCATCATTTGTCTGGCGCAAAAAAATATAGCATAGCTCTTTAATGAAAAGATGGACACCGATACACACACACACACACACACAAACACAAACACACAAACACAAACACACAAACACAAACACACAAACACAAACACAAACACACACACACACACACACACACACACAAACACAAACACAAATACACACACACACAAATACACACACACACAAATACACACACGCACCTACCTTTGTGTGCTGGCTGAAAAAGTCTTCATGCTTGTCCAAAGGAGATGTAGGAGAAAGAGGAGCCTGACCGTCCAGCCAGAGCTAATGAGAGAGAGAGAGAATGTTATATATATCTAGAGAGACAGAATTCATCATTCAATTCAATTTTGCAATTCAATTTTATCTATATAGCGCTTTTAAGAATGGTCATTGTCTCAAAGCAGCTTTACAACATGAAAAGAAAATTTATGGAAGTGTGTACGAGTGAGAAAAAAAAAATCATGGACCTTAATTTATAACTTAGAGTTTATGTATTTTATTTTTTATCTGAAAGAACTTCACCTACACGCAGTTGCATATGACAGGACAGAAGGATGTGTGCAGGATTTCTTTAAATGTAATTTGTGTGTCTGACCTCAGTGCCGTGTTGTCTGGTGGCCTGGGTAGCCAAAGTCTTGATCTTCTCTCTATAAAGTTTGGCTGCACGACTGTTATATTTCGCATTGGTTTCAATGGAAGTGCAGCCGTGCTGGTTAAAAAAGGCAGACTGTAAGGAGAACAGAAAAATACATATAATTTAATAAACCTCTGATGTCCATATGATTGGAAAGTTGAGCGTGGACCATTTTAAAAATATTTAGCATTTGCATACAAATACAGCTCTTCAGATCACTACTGGGATGTGTAACAAAAATGGCAGAGACAGAGCAGTGTTACATTACACATTTACTCATTTAGCAAATTATCAGCATTTTAAAAAACAGCATATGACGCTCAGATGTAAAGGGAAGAACACTTACAGCACTGGCATTTCCTCCAACTTGCATGCAACGCAGCTGAAACCAGGACCAGTTTGAATCCAGTTCAGTAGACCTGCTCAACAAGTAATTAGGTAAATTGTTCCTAATTACTGTGTGTGCAATAAAATAAGTAAGACAGAAGTATACAATTGCATGTGTGTTTTATCGTACCTGATGAACGACAGATGCACCCCTAGAGAACGGTGCGTCCCTGAGCAGTCAATACACAGGAACACACCATAGGTGATGCTAGCCCAACTTGGGTTCTTTGCAGAACAGTCAAAACAGGCCTGAACAAAAGTACGGTACAAATTACAACATGCTTTGGGCCCTCAATCAATATATAAAAACATCCCCATATTCATCTTCAGTAACGGCTTATATGCTTAACTGCATAACACTAGATGTGAGGCGAGAATACACTTGTTTACACTGGTGGCCAAAACTAATATATAAATTAAAACATCTATCCATACAGTATGCACATATCAGCCATAACATTAAAACCACCTAAGGAAAAGTCAAAGGCACCAGATGCCCAGTTTAGGGGGTAAAAAAAAAAGAAAAGGATAAATCAAGTTATACAGCTGTCATCAATTTATGAGTATGATATTGAAAATAGGCAAGTATAACACTTTTGTTTGTTGCCTTTCTGTATTGCTACCTCACCCTGGATATCATTTTCCACAGTTTCACACAATAATCTCTGTAGCCTGCAGCAAAAAAAGGTCTCACCATAAATGCTTTCTGTGATTATTTTAAGGTCCATTTATATGCCAGGGGAATTTCCAGTGCTGTAAAAGACATCTTCAAATGTAACTTTTGTGATACATTCACTTTTTTGAAGTGCATATGCCTAGACTCGGTCGAGGAGAAGGCACAGTGGCTCAATGGTTAGCACTGTGGTCTTGTACCTCCAGGGTCAAGGTGCTGATTTCCACCTGTTTTAGCTCTGTGTGCATGGAGTTTGCATGTTCTCCTGGTGCTCAGTGGGTTCCTTTGGGTATTCGAGTTTTCTTCCATTGGCATTCCGAAATTTCCTGCAGTGTGTGAATGTGTGACTTTTAGTCCCCTGAGGAGGCTTAAGTCATGGATCATCAATGAAGCAAACAATGCTAAATGCGGCGGCGTCCATCTGTCGTGTACCATCAGAAGAAACTGGACAGACTGGACCTTGAAGGAATATTCCAGTCATTTATCAAAGTCAATAATAGGCTCAAAAATAACGTTGGATCCTTTTGCTTGGAAAACAATTTGGTCCCTCTGGATAAATGTTTTGCTGGCCTCCTACAGCTGCTTCTGCATCGTCACTGCAGCTGTCCTTGTGTGTCGTCGTTGCCATCCTGACTCATTTAGAAAAGTTACATAACTCCCATAACTTTTGTAGAAAAGTATTAGGTTATAGTAATATATTATTAACTTCACTGAAAAGTAACCTATTATCTGATTATAAATGTTGTGCAAAATGTGCTGCTAAATATCTTTCCCTTAAATTAACACAAATGCATTAGCTTTTCGGCTTCGTCTCTTACATCCACATAAATAATAGATTTATATATTTAAATTGGAACACAAATACATATACATAAATCTTAGACAGTACCATGGAAAAAAAAAAGAAAGAATGCATGACGCTTCTGTTATCAGCTATCTGTTCTCAGGTCAATCTGAGCTGTACAGTAGAGGTTTGTTATTGGATTGTGGTTTATAGATATAGTGATGGTGTGATAATTGGTGGTAATGAGTCTATCAAGTGGAGTAGCAATGCTGGGAAACTTTAATAACGCAACAGGGAAATGTGGTCTGAGTGTGTTAAAAAAAAAGAAGAAGAAGAAAAAAAAATTTAATTCATCCTACTTGGATCAGCAATAGAGAAGTCAATAGTGGTTCTGTGTTGGTAGTTTTTCACTGATACATGGCACGAATGGCAAAATAATATCTGTATAGTACACCATATTTCCATCTCTGGTCCTAGAGTACCCCATATCCTGTAGGTTTATTTATTTAACGTGTTCATCTTTATATTAGTGTGAATAACACACCTAAAACATTGTAGTTTCTTATCCCCTTTCCTTCTTGCCCTTAACTCTGCACTAAACTGAAACCTGATATCAGCTCACAGCAAATGATTGCCAGGCTTAAATATAATCTCTACATACAAACATGAGTTGCAATGCATTGTTACAGCAAAGCTTCCAGACATGAACTACAACACCAACTCCTTTTTCGTACTTCATCTAAACATATAATAAAACTGTAAAGTTGGCGTGTCTGCATGTCCACAGTTTTTCCCCAACGGAATGAGACCCAGGAAACAGGGGACACATAGAGGAGTGATTTGGAAATGGTTAAAGGGTTAAAGGGTGAGGAAACTAGATAATGGCTGGTTAACCAGTAGGTCATATTAAAATTTATTTAAAACCTTTGCACTTAAATTCAAAAGAATGTTACTATGAATGAATATATGGCGAGTCTCAAAGAAAGGAACACTGTAACCCTCATTCACTCACTCATAGTCTATACCGCTATTCAAGGTCGCAGGGGGCCTGGAGCCTATCCCACAAAGTGGGGTACATTCTGGACAGGGTGCCACTTCATTGCAGAGTACACACACTCACACACATTCACACACTATGGGGAATTTGGGAACTTTAATTAGCCTAATTTGCATGTCTTTGGACTGTGGGAGGAAACCAGAGTACCCAGAGGAAAGCCACCAATCACGGGGAGAACATGCAAACTCCACGGACACAGAGACAGGAATCAAGCCCGGACCCTGGAGGTGCAAGACGTCAGTGCTAACCACTACACCACAGCACATCAATCTGCACGTGTAGTTTTACTTGTTTTTAGGAGTTTACTGGACTTCAACAGCAAGCGTTACAGCTGAACCTCTGTATATGAACGGGACGATTAACAACCTAAATGGGGTAATCATGAAAATTTTACTTCTTTCACTTTTGGTTAAAGAGAACATGATTCCGCAGGTGCGGGAAGCCAAAGTTGGAGTTTTGGTTTGTACCAAGCATGTGCATGAACTTACATATACAGGTGCATCTCAATAAAGTAGAATATGATGGAAATTTGATTTATTTTAGTAATTCAATTTAAACATTTTAACTCATTATATACAAATTATATTAGATTCTTTACACACAGGCTGATATATTTCAAATGTTTATTTAATTAAATTTTAATGATTATAGCTTATAGCTAATGAAAACCCAAAATTCATTATCTCAGAAAATTAGAATATCATTTAAGAACAATACAAAAAAAAGATTTTTAACACAAAAATGTTGAACTGGTGAAAAGTATGAACATGTACAGCACTCAATACTTGGTTGGGGCTTCCTTGGCATAAATTACCAGAGCAATGCGGCGTGGCATGGAGGCGATCAGTCTGTGGCACTGCTCAGGTGTTATGGAAGCCCAGGTTGCTCCTTTAGCTCTTTTACGTTGTTGGGTCTGATGTCTTGCATCTTCCGCTTCGCAATACCCCATAGATTCTGTATGGGGTTTAGGTCGGACGAGTTTGCTGGCTAATCAAGCACAGGGATTCCTGGTAGTACTGTTGGCAGTGTGCCAAGGTGCCCAGTCCTGCTGGAAAATGAAATCAGCATCTCCATGAAGCTGATCAGCAAAGGGGAGCTTAAAGTGCTCTAAAACTTCCTGGTAGATGGCTGTGCTGACCTAGGACCTGATAAAACAAAGTGGACCAACACCAGCAGATGAAATGCAACATTTACTTTCATCTGAAAAGAGGACTTTGGCCCACTGAGCAACAGTCCAGTTCAGGTAAGACGCCTCTGATTCAAGAGTGGCTATGTCTGTGCATGGTGGCTCTTGTAGCACTGACTCCAGCTGCAGTCCACTCTTTGTGAATCTTCCCCAAACTCATTTCACAATCCTCTTATGGCTGCAGTTATCCCTGTTGCTTGTGCACCTTTTCTGTGCAGGGTGTCAATGATCGTCTTCTGGACAACTGTCAAGTCAGCAGTCATCCCCATGATTGTGTGTAGCCTACTGAACCAGACTGAGAGGCTCAGGAAACCTTTCAATTCTTCATCTTCTATACTATTTATCCCACACAGGGTCGCAGGAAGCCTAAAGGTTAACCCAGGAATATTCGAGCACAAGGCGGGGTACAACTTCGACAGGGTGCCAATCTATCGCAGGCACATCTCACACTCGCACACTCAATCACAAACTCACTACGGGCAGTTTGGGAACAGCAATTAGCCTAATCTGCATGTCTTTGGACTGTAGGAGGAAACTGAAGAACACGGAGGAAACCCAGCATGCACGGAAAGAACATGCAAACTCCATGCACACAGACCTGTGGTGGGAATCGAACAACAGTGCTACCCACTACGCCACCACGTCGCCGTAATTGCGATTATTTTGATACATATTGAGGTTGTGACTTATAATCTATTAAATGTAGTATTTAGTATTTAATATTTAATTTAGTATTTATGTAGGTTAACAGCAAATGATGGCATTTCCGCATGTTCTCCACGTGCTTGGTGGGTTTCCTCCGGGTGCTCCAGTTTCATCCCACAGATTATCTTAATGGCCGTGCCCAAATTGCTCGGAGTGTGTGTTTGCCCTGCGATGGATTGGCAACCTGTCTCATGCCCTAAGTCTCCTGGGATAGGCTCCACACCAGCTGCGACACTGTATACAGGATAAAGCGGTAGAGGCGATGAGTGAGTGAGTCAGTGAAATTATTGATAAACTGCTGTTTAATTTTTTTTGCAAGTAGATAATTGCACACAGCCATAAAGTGTTTTTGTGCAATTAATTGTGCAGTACTAGTTTACTCACTTGAACCTGAGCAATGTGAACACATTCAGGATTCAGATTTAACTGGATTACTGGATTTTAAATAGGAAACCTGAACCATTGAGGCCTGGAAGTTCTGCACCTAGGAGAAATTTGAGTAAGTGTAAAAGTAAAAGGGAGTCACTGCTGTCATAACGTGTAAAGGAATGAAGACAAGAGTTCAGCAGACTCAAATTAAAATAAATCTGTTTGCACGGCGAGGATCATTTACAACAGATGTTCAGGTGACAGTCAGTCGCTTAAAAACACGGAAATCCTGAAAGGTGGAAAAGCATAAACAGGCTGAAGAAGAGCTGCCGTATGTTTCAGTAACAGAGTGACGTGTCAAACATCCTGTCTACTTCCTCATGTAAAAAAAATAAAAAACACTCCAGTTCTTCTCGGGATTTTCTTACTCACCTTATTAGTAGGAATGGCGCGAAGCCGCTTGAAGATGGCAGAGATGTCGTGCTTGGTGGGGTCCGTCATGTTTGTCACCTGTTGATGAAGACGCGTTCACCTGACAGGAACGGAGCAGGAACAATACTGAAACAGGACTTCACTTCCGTATTCAACGTCAAAACAGGCTGCAACCTAAACGCATCACTGTTCCCTGAATAGGGCCGGCTGTGTTCCAATTCGTTTTCTACACCGAACACACACTAGGCGGCGTTCCTTTAAGAACCCTCGATAGGGTAGAAATCCCAGCACCAGGGCGCGCACGTGAGCCGGCCGCAGTCATACAGGAGCGCGCCTCTGACGTCATGAAGTAACTCTTAGTACTGTAAGTGACTCACTGTGCAGGTGAACGATAAGAACAAGTGCTCGTTTAATACCTCAGTATAACGGACACCTCGTATTGCTTTATTGAGGGTTGCCAGTTCCAAGGCAAAACCCCACCAGTTATTATCCACATGTTGATTATGTAAGTAATGGTCACACGTAAACAAAAAAACAACAACAACAAGAAGTACATTTCATCACTCAGGAGCTCAATGCAGAACCAGTTACTATACATATGTATAAACAGCTTTAAACAAAAACTTTTTAATAAAACAATGATGCACTCTCACATGTGCGTCTTACACATGTTTTTTCACTCGGTGCATTTAAGCTTTCATCACGTGATCGCGTATTGTCACGTGTTAGTTGATGGCATATGTACAATTTTCAGGAATCACCAGGTTGTTTTTATTATTTTTTCTACAAAATGTATTGACCTGTTCATGCATTAAGACAGATTTTATTTATGGGGAAAAATATATATATATATATTATATAAATAATTTCTACAAACAAGAACCCTAAAGTTCATTCAAAGAGTCGATTCAAAGAATCGGTTCACTTGGAACGACACATCACTAGTGGAATTCGGCAAACGGGAAGTCGGGTCAGATGGGAATTGTTGGACACATGTTCTGTTAAAGCCTTGTCCCTACAGGCCCCATATGTGTTTGTACCACAGTGCTGTTCAATTCTTGGCTCTGATTGGTCAGAGGTGTTAATGGTTAAACACAAAAGCAAGATCCCCCCCAAAAAAAACCACTGTGATGAGATCATAGCATTTTATCTGCTCTTGGATTCATTCATTGATTAATCTTCTGTAGTATTCTGACAATAGTTTATATGCATTATCTTTCCTATAGTAACACCTCACACAGGGGCTTGAAAGGAAGGAGTCTCCAGTATCAAAGCTATAAATTTATTCATTGATTCATCGTCTATACTGCTTTATACTGTATACAGGGTCGCAGGGAAGGCTGGGGTCTATGCCGGGAGACTTTGGGCGTGAGGTGGGCTACACCCTGGAAGGGGCACTAATCCATGCAGGGCACACACACTACAGGCAATATGGGAACTCCAATTCTACCCCTACTTTGTTTTGGTTATTAAGCAGTACTTTTTTAAACACGTTATATTCATTTACAGATATTTTATACAGACGTTTATTTTGCACCAACAGACTAATTCCATTTATCACATTCCAACAGTTCATTTTTATTTATGTTTCTTTAATTGGTATTTGTACTGATGGCTACTCTACATGCCTTAAATTGCCTCATGGGAATAAAGTTTTTATTTTTTATTTTATTGAATTGAATTTGCATGTATTTGGAGGAAACACACTAAGCACATGAGCACATGCAAACTCCACACACAAAGATCAGAGACAGGAATCAAACCCTTAACCCTGGAGGTGCCATCTAAAGCTAAAACTTATTTCAATATATAAACTTATTTTTTTAAATTATTATTTGGCTTGAGAGAAAAAAAGAAAAATTGAGGTGATTAATTCCTGTTTTTTTTTCTGTAAGTCTGTTATCACTTACATTATGTGTGTAAGCTCACATAACTTGGACCTTAAGCATAATTAGATATGAATCAAACATGCAGTGGTTACTCATTCATTTAAGAAATGTGGGCAAATTGCTGTAGTACCAGAGGAATAAACTAGGTGGCAAAGCTAAAAATTCTCTGCTCTCAGTCACACCTGAAGTGATGCACTATTTCAACATACAATTTAATAAGGCACAATGTAATTTTGATATCGTCTGTGGAACATCTGAGATTTCATTAAAGAAAAAATGTCAAGATTACAAATTTCCCCCTTTAAAATCAATCCAATGTAAAGTGAAGGAGACAGTCTCATTTAAAATCATTTATTTGCCAACTGCCAAGGCGAGAAAATGAACAGTGTGTACTGTGTTACAGCATGGTTGCTGGTTTACAAAGCCAAATGGATATGTTACGATCTTCTGTCACTTCTTTATAACAAACCTCGGATACTTTCCAAATTCATATGTTCAGCCTCTTATGAGGGCACAGCTATTACTGGCAGGTGGTAATAAAATACTAAATACAAACTCTCAGAACAAAATCAAAACAAAATAACATTTGATAATTGTTTCTAAATAACTCAACATAATCTGCAAGAATGGAATAAAATTCATATAATAACAAAATATAGTAACAAAAGGATAAATTCATAACATTCAAATTACATAAATGCTAAATATACATTCTGATTCGAAATCACAGCATTTCTCCAGGAGCCAAGGTTGAAGCACTTATGGCATTTCATAAATTAGTCTCAAGAAAGTCTAATTTTTTTTTTTACTTGTAATGTTCCCCCATATTTAAAAAAAAAAAAAAAAAAAAAAAATCTTGTTCATTATAATTTACATGCACAAATACTATCACACTACTACATCTTTTCCTTACATTACTCTTTCTTGATGTAAAACATTTTATGTGAGTGAGTGGACATCGTGTTTGTAACAAATATTAACATAGCATTCAATTTTTCTTCTGTGTATCTGCTGTGAAGTGTCCAGTGCAGGTTAAAATGAAGCTGACGACTTCAAGTGAGAGACCTTTCCCAAGAACAAATAAGCTATTTGATATGAAACTATTTGAAACAAAAGATATTGTTTAAACAAAAAAAAAAAAAAAAAGCAACAAACTTTTCTCGTGAAAGAAGTGAAAACGTTCCTGACTTGACCAGCAAAAAAGGTGAACAGCACACAAGTCACATGGAACAATGACCACACTTTAGCACTTCGCTGAAAAGATACTCCAGCATTCAGCCTGGCTTTGGTCTAGTTTAGTTCAGGGTCAAGCCTGACTATTTAAAAAAAAAAAAAAAAAAAAAAAAAAAACTTATATGTTGTGTAAAAATAATAAAATCTGGTTCGAAAATAAAACCTCTAGACTTCATTTGAAGCATCACTAATGGATACAGTGTTGAAAAATAAAGATACTCTGAAGATGTCCCACTTTCAGAACAATAGGCAATATTATCACTATGTAGTCTGCATGTCTTGGCAATAAGCTAATTACCAAAATATAGCTTTTTAATGGAATGCTTATGGAAACATTCCAATGAGCAGATGACATTTATTATTAACTAAGCAGGTATCCCTGACCTTGAGCAATATGAGAGCAACACAGAAAACAGTAACCCAGGAAACTGTCTAACTCAAGATGCTCTATATTTCGGTTTAGAACTAGAATCTAGAGCAGACTTGATGTGAGGAAACTGCTGCCAGTCTGACACTGTACTCAACATAGTCAAATATAGAATGATATGTGTTCTATGAAGGTCATTAAAATACAGCACGTCTTGCTGCCCTTTTGAGCAGATCTCTTGTTTACAGTCTTTACTAAAAAAAAAAAAGAGAAAAAAAAAAAAAAAAAAAAAACTGTGACGAGATCTTGGCAATTTATCTGCTCTTGGATCTCCAAAAAAGGGCAGCATCTACAAGAAAATTAGGGTGGAAAGACAGTTTGGATTATTGCAGCGGTTGGTCCAGCCTCCACCACAAGGGGGGGAATAGTGAGCAGCTTCTCACCTTCCCCTCCTTTCTCCTTATCTTGCTTTCTTCCTTGCCACTCTTCTCATTTCCTCTCTGGTCACTGGGTGTCCTCCACGTAATTAGCTGGGTAGAGTCCAACGTGGCCATCTTTCAGGCGTCCTTTGCACCATCCCTGCTCATCCTCCTCTCCAATTTTAATAAATTCATCACCTTGGAGATAGAGAGAACAATGAAAATTGAGACAAAGGCACATAATAGACTTTGCCACCTTGCATTTAACCAGAACTGATCCAAAATTATTTAACAATAAACTAAAAAAAGAAAAAATCAGTACAGTGACAAAAATAAAATTGCACAGTAAGAAAAATAATGATTGTTTGTGTTTGTACTGTATTTGTACTCCTATAATTGTACTTTGGTTCTCTGGGAATCAATCTTAAATCCTTTGATAGATTCTCCCTGTCCTGCGTCTGCCTGGCTGGTATGAGAGTTCAGGAAACGCTCTCGTTATTGAACGCAGTGCCATCACGTGCGCTCCTGCAGGTTTGTGCACTGTCCCTAGTAAATGCCTCCCCTAAACAAGGTGTTCCCACTGAGATCTGCTGCTCAGTTGATATTTGTTTTCGAGAGACCTTTAGATCTATATTAAAATAGAAGTCAGTCTGGCTGGAGTTCCTGATAAAGTGGCCAGTGAGTATATGTAAAGCTGGTGCATTCTTTTACTTCAGTCATATGCCATACACATTCATATTGTACGCATTTGATTGTAACATCTGTATTCATATTGTATGCATTTGGATACAGATGTTTCCTGTATCTCTGTAAACCATTAATGCCTGTACAATGCTGTTTTACCCAGTACCATTTTGATGCCGTGTTGGTGGCAATCGTAAGAATCCACAATGGTGGCTTGTAAAAATGGCCAGTCAGTTCTAGTTTTCTGGTGACGACAGTTCTAGTTCTTTGTGTATTGGAGAAAAACATCTATGAGGTTCTCTGTGTGTTTGCTCTGATGCTCCTGTACCTGCTTTGAAAGTCAGCTCGTCCTGCTCCTGGCCATCGTAGTCGTACAGTGCTCGTACGGGAACCGAGACCGTGGGAGAACCTGGCTCGTCCTCAAACGGGTTCCCGTTTCCATTGGTGTCTGCTGCGAAAGGATTCCCAGACTCCTCATCTGACAAATCCCGTGTCCTCTGTACGTTGGTGGTACTGTGAGAAAAGAAAACCCCACTTAACCAAGGACAACTGGCAGCTGTCAGAACAGGACATGCCGACTGGCAGCTGTCAATGCCCAGACATCCAAGATAACAGGAGACAGGAAACAGGAGCAGGAAGCCAGGAAGATTCAGAGAAGAATGACAAAAGTAAAACGCCCCCACTCAGGTGAAAGAAACCAACAAATGCAAAAAAAAAAAAAAAAACATGCAAATGCACAAACACATGCGACAGCATCATCCCATAGAAAATCAGGCTCTCGCTCCATGAACGGCATACCTGTTTATCATCGTGACATTTACAAGTTTGAAAGAGCAATCTTGATTTATGTCAGAATCCAGCTAACAAGCAAAGATTAGCTCAAAACCACAAGGCAAGCATCAGGCACAGGACGCTCCACATAAAGCCCAGGAACTGTCCGCAATTTGCACAGAGGTCGTAAACAGAACGCAGGCAACAAAATCGGACGAAAGAAACAGAGAGAAGTGTTACAGTCAAGCCATTTTGTACGAAACACAGCCATAATATTTCCTCACCAGGGATTAGATTAGTTTTTTTTTTTCATTAATATTTACAAGGGGTGCCAATAATTGTGCAGGGTAATGTATTTGAAAGTATTTTTACTGATATTTGGTACTGATCAAAAAAAAAAAGATCTGACTGAACAGTTGCATGGCTCATGACCAGGTTACACTGTGGAACAAAAACACAGAACACAGTGTGCACATGTGCATGTTAATACATGATCTACACTGTGCAACCATGCAGAGAAATAACAGGCACCTGGAAGACAGAACTGAGGGAGAAAATGAAAGCAAAAAGGAAACAAACAAGGCGCGCAAATGATAACACCACAGAGAAAGGAAGGCAGATACGCAGTAAAAGAGAGCAGAACAGTAACAGGTGCTATTTCTTCACCAACATTTTGGCAACGACTTCCTCTTTTTTCACACTGGCTGGGCTGCTGTTGGGCCGCTCTTCTGGCGTCTCCTCTTCGTCATCCTCGTCGTCAAATGGGTTTAAGCCTGTGCTACTGGGCACAGTCAAGCTAATAACATGAAGAAAAACAGGATTGTGACAGAAAAACAATCAAATGTGCTTTCGGACAGTATGACACAGCTTTTACAGAAAGCAAAAAGACATCAGACCAATGATTAGAACAATACAACAGTGTTATCATTTAGACATCACTGGAATAAGCTTAAACGTATTAACATATAAACAAGACTTATTAAGACTTATGGCCAACTGAAAATAAAGTCAGCCAAGACACAGTACTGGTGCTGTTTTATGTTATACATAGAATACAGAAAATGTGTGTGCCAAAGAAGCTACTGTACATCTGAAGTTTACGCAACTTTGGCCGTTTTAGAGAGATGATTTTATGTTTTCATGTGAAATCTGAAATTAAGATCACTGAAAGATTTGGATTCAAAAAAAGTTACTTACACTAAATAAAAGGACATGAAATTGTATATGTTTCTTTTTATATGATAAAAATATAAATGTGTCTGCATATTTAAAAAAAAAGAATGAAGCATGGATCGGGAGATAAGAGGCATTAAGTAATTTGAAAAATGATGTTATATGATCCTGATCTGAAAATTCACTTTTTTACTTGGCTGATACACTTTTTAGCACCAATACCATGTTTTGGCCGAGTCCATGTGTTCCTGCGCTATGTGCATGGTGAGAGATCCACGCTGCGGAAAAGGATCTTTAGGGCAACATTTCACACAATGATTTGCTATAGTTCCTGAAATTACAAAAATAAATAAATAATTAAATTAATATTTTTTAAAAATCTGTGAATGTCCATGATAAGCTATTCCCAGTTAACTGGACCGGATGTTCATGTGAGCGATTTTATAGGACTTTTAAAACAATTCGTATACGGAAGGATGGGGCCTAAAGTCCCATTGTAGCCTAATAGGTCAAATAACGGTTAAGCACCTTCTGGCATACTTCACATTCTTAGAGGAAACTCCCTCTGAACATAAACATGTACCCATCACAGACCACTTTTAAAAGGCCCCATGAAAAAAGCCAAACAGAAGTGACCTTAATGAACAGAAACTTTTACAATAATGTTTAACCAAAAGCACTAAAATTATGAATAGGTCCAGTAGTAATTAACAAAAAGAAAAACATGGAATAGTATTTTACAGAAAGTCTACAAGCTTTGTTTGTGCTGCTATATTTCCTGTTTCATCTTAAATAAATGAGTCGGTGCTTTCAGAGAAACACTCGCCACAAATTAACACATCCTGTTCAGTCACTTATTGTAAAGGCTTACTCAAATGCTGCAAAAGGGAGAAGCATGAATGAAGAGGTTAAAGGTGACGAATGATTAAAGAAATGATC
>JAOTRS010000015.1:7260071-7277800 GCA_028565755.1 Dinotopterus cunningtoni | reverse complement strand
CTTCCCTCCACCTGTGCAATGTTTCCTGTGCCACTGGCTGCAACACAACCCCAAAGCATGATAGATCCACCCCCATGGTTAATAGTCCCATAGTTAATAGGCAAGGTGTTCTTTTCATGAAATGCTGCTCCTTTTTCTCTCCAAACACACCTTTGCTGATTGTGGCCAAAGAATTCTATTTTAACTTCATCAGTCCACAGCACTTGTTTCCAAAACGAATCAGGCTTTTGTAGATGTTCTGTTGTATACTTCTGACATTGGATTTTCTGATGGTAAGGTTTTCTTCTGCTAGCTCCTCCATGAAGGTCTTGCACCACCTCTCCTGAGTCTGCTAAATCTTTCTGCAGGTTTTTTTGCAGTCAAATGGGGGTTTTGATTTGTCTTTCTGACCAGCATACGAGCAGTTCTCTCCGAGAGTTTTCTTAGTCTTTCAGATCTCATCTTGACCTCCACAGTTCCCCTGAACTGCCATCTCTTACTTACATTTCTAACAACGCTTTGCTATCTTCTTGTAGCCTTCTCCTGTATTGTGGGCATCAATAACTTTCATTTTCAGAGTTTTATACAGCTGCTTAGAGGAACCCATGGTTGTTGAGTGTCTGCAAGTGGGTGTACAAGGTTTGAAGAGTCAAAGTATTTGTAAAGCTTTGAAATTGGCATTTGCTAATGACAGTTGTTGCCATGCATCAGATCTAACAAGCTGATTAAGGTCTGAAAACTTGTAAAAAGAATCTGAGACTCTGAAACTCTTAGGATGCCCAAACTTTTGCACAGTGCCACAATCATGTTTTTATTTTATTATTTTTGTTCAATTCATGGCATAAGAAGTAACTATGCATCAATGTTTGCTGAAAATATTGTGCATTTTTTCCATTTCCAAGAGGGACTGTGTTAACTTCTTTTGAATAAAGAAGAAATCACCAAAATCTGTTATTTATCAAGGGGTGTCTAAACTTTTGCATAGGACAAAAGTATATGGTTGTAAAAGCTGCTCTGTGGAAGTAGTTAATTTTTAAGCTCTCAGTTTCACTTTTGACAGGGATTATATTCCAAACCGACACCATAAGCGGAAATTTCATGGGAAAAGGAAGTTGCAACATAGCGTTCATTCTTATCTTTGTTTTTCATAGCTGTAGATAGAGAGGCTAGCTGATAGAATGTACATGTTATATAAACCACGATTAAAAGTTGCACAAAAGTGCTGTCAAAGCTTAACCCCATGGCATGGCATAGTTATGAACTAATAATAGTTATTGGAAATGATCATGATGAGTGATGAAATATTACTTACATGTCTTTTTAGTCTTTGGGACAATGCTGGAGATGCCAAGTCCTGTAGGGCTACACAGAATAAGAAATTAATGCAGTCTTTTTATTAGGCGCTACATAATACAGTAATAATAATAATAATAGTAATAATAGCAGTAGAAGTATAAAGGCATACTTGTTAACTGATGCACATGGAACCATAAGCTTTTTCTTTTCCTGGTTCCTCCTGCACGATGTTGTATTTTGAGGATCCTTCTTTGGCCGGCCTAGACCTCGTTTTGTTGCTCCAGGGTTAAAAGTCTTACAAAATTGTATACCAGAAAGATCAAGCCTGTCTAGTTTAACAAAAGGCTGTTTAATCGTGTGTAGGCCAGCCGACTCTGTTTCTTCCTTTTGCTTATTTGCCGTTCTTTGCTCTTCTTGACGAACTAGTGATTTCTCCTCTTGTGTGTCCACAACACTGAATTTTAGAGGCTCTTGCTTTTCAGATATTTCTACATCCAAATCGGTGTCCATCGTGTGCAGAGAGTCCAAAGATTCGATTTCTCTATAAACATCATCAGTGGAATTTTTTGCGTCTACTGGATCACATTCTTTGGTCTCCTGTGCATCAAATTGTGTAGCAGTGATTTCCGGAGATATGCTCATGTCCAGGTTATTTTCAATGTATTGGGTGATAACCACCGATTCTACCTGGACCTCTTGGCAATATGATGGGACATAGTCAAGCACCGACTCAGACTGGGTGTCCAGGGTTGGTTGTTCGCCGAGAAGAATTTGCACCAATC
Source organism: Dinotopterus cunningtoni (assembly GCA_028565755.1). Classification (NCBI taxonomy): domain Eukaryota; kingdom Metazoa; phylum Chordata; class Actinopteri; order Siluriformes; family Clariidae; genus Dinotopterus; species Dinotopterus cunningtoni. The sequence goes on along the minus strand of JAOTRS010000015.1, from coordinate 7,275,743 downwards.
GAGGGTTGCTGAGACAGGACAGTATGCAATCATCAGGAACATTGGAGGATAACTGTGTGGCTTCTGTAAGGAGGAATTAAATATATATTTTTAAATGTGGAATAAAAACTCAATAAAATCTCCCCCCACTCTCGATTCACAGTGTATCGAGTCTTGCTGAAACGAAGAGAAAAGCTCAATTTTGAGACACATAAGAAAAAAAAGAAAAACAATAAAAAAAAGAATAAAAGATAACCTTTTATTTCTAATTCACGTTCTCTTTGGAATTTAAGCGCATTTCTCATTCGTTGAGGTTGTGAGAGAGACTGAACACATTCCTTCATGACGGTAGGCGCAGTACTGAGCATATGAGCAGCCTGTGAACAAAAGAAACAACAACAAAAAAAAGGAACGGATAATCAATGTCAAACAAGTTTAATCAGCTTTTTAATCAAATTGGCTTTGCTCAGCCTTGTGGGCTGTACACAGTTCACCTGGCATCCACACTGCTACTCTCACTTTATCATTAATGTCTCAATTCAAATTCCAAGGGGTCAGGATACACACTTGAACAAGGGTCAGTCTGTTACTGCCTATTTATTTATTATCCAACATGAAATCATACCCTAGGAAAATATAGCACATCCCATTCCTAAGCTATGACTACTTGGCCATAAATACAATCAGTATAGTTTAGGAATTCATGTCTTTGTATCTTAGGTACCCCTGTCTTTGTTACAAACTTTCATATTGTTTTTTTTCTTTTTATCTTTATTTGAGGACTTTATTATTGAGTCAGTATAGAAACAGTTCTGATTTCCAAATATAAAGTTTTCCAACACAAAATTTTGCCAGAAAAGAAAGCAGCATATTAAATATGTAACCACTTTGCATGCTAAACATGTGGGTGGTTCTGCAGAATGCTCAGTAACTAATTTCCTTATTACACTACACAAATTGATCCTGATGCTAAAGGATCCTTAAATTGTTGTCACAACAAATACTGACATTGTTTCATTAATTACTGTTTAATTACTGGAGCAGATCAGTTAAGGGCCTTGCTCAAGGTATCATCAGTGGCGACTTGCCGGTGCTGGGGCTTGAACCCCCGATCTTCCGATCAGTAACCTTATCTGATTGACGGGCAAATTTATCCATTGCCCCTCTGGTTTAGTTTGGACTGAACCCAACTGAATCACATGAACATGTTGTTAATAATAATAATAATAATAAGAAGAAGAAGAAGAAGAATATAATAATAAAAAAAAGAAATGTAATGGGATGTGATTTTGACAGCTGTAATAAAATAACAAAAAAAAAACCCACAAACCGTACTTTGGAAACACTGGTCCAACCTAAAGTGCCTAAGTATTAAGCACGTATGCTTGGCAGGAAAAACTATGATTCTGAATCCTTATCTGAAAACCTGGCTCTTTCTACTAAATAATGTCCTGCAGATGTGATTTAATTTTGTCTAAATGCTTTATTAGCATTGACCAGGACACACTTTGCTCAGACAAAACTGATCATACTCACGTACATCTCTAACCCACATAAGCGCTCCATATAAGAGAAGTATAGATTCTCTCTCCTTTGTTTCATCAGAAAAGAATGAAGACACAAATAGAAACCATTTGATACTACAGTACTATGATACTGTCTTCATACCTCCTCTATGGTAGACTGTGGGATTGCATTTTCTAGTCTAGACAGGAACAGCCACATCAGCTTCTGTAATGCTGTATTGAACTTCACTCCATACTGCAAGGGATATACATCCTTCAAAAGAAAATAGATTATAAAAGATGCATTTTCATATTCCATTCTAATACTGTATTGTAAATGAATCTTGAACAAATATTACAAATACTGAGATAATGCATGTCTGACCTTAAAAAAGACAGTTCTTTCAGCCGGGTCCTTCATTAAAATTTGCACTAGAGCCACAAAGTTCGCTCCAGATTCTTCCACATGCGCATCATCTGACTGTAACAAAAGAAGTAAAAAACAAAAAACTATAAAACAAACATCCTCAAACCTGGACTCAAAGCAAAAACTTAGACAGTGCTGAAGTGGTAGCTAGATCTATTATAGGACAGAGGAAGCAGACTTTAGACACTGACGATACTTTGTATATGTGTAACATGGTGTAAAGTCTTATAGCTACAGTTTATAATATAAAAAGTGTGATTTCACATTAAACTAGAAAAATATAAGGCGTGACATGGAGCCAGAATAAAAGATGCCTGACCTCCAGTTCCTTGTGAAGTGCAACAAGGGTCTCGATCCGCTGTAAATGGGCCTGAACTGTATCTGGATCAGCCGGAGTGTCCGTGTTACATAACTCCAGAATAAGCTGGAAAGAGACCAAGGATTTTAAATGATTTTTCAATTTCACATCATAGTGTTGATTAATTGGCTTTAGATCTAGCAGCAGCACCGCTTGTACAAACCACAGGAGTATATTAAAAGCTGATGATAAAGTGATTGTTTTTTTTTTCTTTTGGAGGAGGTCTTCAGGGCAAGTGCTTTGTATAATTCAGGAATAAAACTGTAATTTCAAGCTTTCCAACGTGAGAACAATCTACATGGTGTAATCACGTGTACACCAATGAACTCATATCAATGTTTACATTTCAAATCAAATTATATTCCAGTACAGGGTTTTATATCAATCAGATCATCAAAAATGCACAGGACCTCTCCAACCAGCAATTACCATTATTATTATTATTATTACCCTATAAATAAGTTTGTCAGCCCTTGGGTGCCCCCTACTGGCCAGGGGTGCCAAACAGATACCTACCTTGCCTGTTGACAAGCAGCACCTCTGCATGTCAAACCTTAAGGTGGATTGGGTATAACAGCAGGAGGCCAGATTGACTTGCATTCGTGTCAGCCGAGAACACAAATCTATAGAATCATTAAGGAAGAGTTCACCAAAACTGAAAAGTTGAACGATCATCCTGCGTTTTTTTCCGCCAGTCTTCATCTGTATAATCAATTTCAGGGCAGGGGTAGTTCAGTGATTAAGCTGTTGGACTGCTGATCAGAAGGTTGCCGGTTTGTGCCCCAACGCCGCCGGGCTGCCACTGTTTCATCCTTCCTTAAGTAAGATCCTTCAGCACTAAGAGTTTAGATACAATCGGGCGTCGACCTGGCAACCCTACCATGTAAGTAAATGGCACAGAAATGCCAGATATATACTATATGGGCAAAAGTCTTTGGCCAAAACTGTTAATTATTAAGTTTAGGTGTTTCAATCAGGTCCCTTATCCCGAGTGAAGGGCAATATTAATGCTTCAGCATAACAAGACATCTTGGACAATACTATGCTTTCAACTTTGTGGCAAAGATGGGAAAGGCTCTTTTCCATTCCAACATGACTGTGCCCCAGTGCACAAAGGACTAAAGACATGGTTTGGTAAGATGTTGCGGAAAAACTTGACTGGCCCAGACAGGGCTCTGACCACACCTTTGGGATGAACTGGAACAAAGATTGCGAGCCAGGCCTTCTTGTCCAACATTGGCGCCTGACTTCCTAAATGCTCTACAGCATGAACGGGCACAAATTTCCATAGAAACTCTACAAAATCTTGTGGACAGCCTTCCAAGAAGAGTGGAAGCTGTTATAACTGCAAAAGGTGGACCAACTCCATATTGAAGTACATGTATTTGGATACAATATCATTTGCCTAGGTTTGTCCAAATACTTTTGTCCATTAAGTGTATCTCCCGGTGGGGTGTATCCGTCGCCCGATGTGCCGGGTGGCACGTACCGTAGACGGACCATTTCACCTTCACCTTCGTTCACAATCGATTTCTGTAAGCTGTAATCTCAGACCAAATGAATGTATGAACAAACGTTAGGATACAGAAACAGATACATTTAGCATTACTTGAGTACCATGCAGTATTGATTTGCTCACCTTTGCTCTGAGACCCATGGTGAGCTGAGTCTTCTGTCTGTAGCTCAGCAGATCAGGGACGGTGTCTGTGATGAGAGAGACAAACTCCTCCAGCATGCCGTAGTGTGTTACTGCTTCCTGCTGGACCAGGTGCCACATGGCTGCAGAGAGCAGTCTGACAGGAGACAGCAGACAGCGCAGGAACAACACAATCCCTGAACACAGGACAAAGTAGAGACAGGGGACAATTCTCAACACTCACTGCCATGGGGATTAGCTCATGATGATGATAAACTCTGTAAATATAACACAACTTATTTACCTTCTTCTGAAGCCTGCATCTTTAATCCTGTGTGTTAATTTAACTCCATTCCAGTTGCTGAAAACTTCTCACAAAGCAGTGAGGAATGACAGTACACTATTCCCCAATGTTTTCCTTAGTGTTTATGACATGCGCATCCGTTTTCTGTGCTGGTGTGGGTTTTAGACTGTACTCAGCGCACGGCTCCCCCTGCAGGTGTGGAGCAAAACGACAGTTTGCAGAACTGGAATTGTTACAGGGTTTTTCCAGAAGTCTCTATCTACAGTATAGTGGAAATTTACACTTTTTTTTTTTTTTTTTTAAAGCTAAATCTATTCCATATTAGATTCCCATATTCCATATAATTTCTCTCTTCCTCAAATAGCCTATAAAAATACCTTTGACAAAGAAATGACATTTTAATCGTTTTCATTTTTTTTTCAACTTGCAGGAATAAGTTATCATGTGTGAACGACTTATTTGATATAAGACATCGGCTTATTGGTTAGCACTGTGGCTTCGCACTTCGAGGGTCCGGGTTCAATTCCTGCCTCGGGGTCTGTGTGCAAGTTGCATGTTCTCTCAGTGCTTGGTGTGTTTCCTTCGGGTGTTCCGATTTCCTCCCATACTGTAGTCCAAAAACATGCAGGTTAGACTGACTGACATTCACAAATTGCCCGTGGTGTGTGTGTGTGTGTGCATGTGCTCTGTGCTGGACTGGCACCCAATCCAGGGTGTACCCTGCCTCATGCCCTAAGTCTGCCCTAAGGATCCAGGCCCCCCAATGAACCAGTATACAGGATAAAGCGCTATAGACGGCGAGTGAGTGAGTTTAAAGACCAGTTAAGCCTTTATATGAAAACCTTTGCTCTCTCTTCCTTCCTCTTCTCTTTCTACACATCAGACTTCAAGCTCAACACAAACAATGTCATTTCCAAAAGTTATCTGATTATATAGCCATTGTTGGATAAGTATCAAACACACAAACATGAATATAGGAAGGTCACCAAGGACTTTGTCAACTGATGTGAATGTAACCACGTGCACTTAAACATTAGTAAAACAAAATGCTAATAAACTTCTGGAGGAAACCCTCCTCCACAACTCCAGTAAACATCCAGGGTCTGGATATTGAGATGGTTAACAAATTTAAATACCGGTGTGTTTACCCAAACAATAAATACATATTCCAACAACATTATTAACATGATTAAATATTTCTGTAAAATATTTTTCTGTGTATAGGCAGTTTGTTCTATTCTGTATTTTACGTTACAGTATGTATGCTTGTATGTATGTTATTCCTACCTTCATTTTTCTACCTCTGTTTGTGAGCTGGTGTATCAGGTAAATTTCCCCCCGGTGGGATTAATAAAGTTTATCTTATCTTAAGACCATGAGTGTTGGTTGCCTTTACAGTACATTGACACTGCTGATTTCCGAAGGGTGTTCGGAACATAAAGGCTTTCAAAGCTTTATTTGAAAAGTTAATTCACTGTGAGGTTAGAAGGTGAGTCATGTGAGAACAAAATAAATAACTTGTCCCCACAAGATAACTTTTTTTTTGTCTTGCAAGCGCAACACTTTTGAGGACTTTAGGGGCTCCAAATGATCAGGAAGCTGTTGCAAGGATGCAATTGACCTGGCAAGCACATCACACAGCTCACAATGTTGCCTATGAATCTTAACAAGATGAAAAGGGCATGAGAGAGCGAAGACATTGCAATTGAAGTTTAAACCGAATTTCCTACTTGATTCAAAAAATCTAAAACTTCAATAGACAATACCGTTTGGTGGTAACGTTCGGTTTATTTTGTTTTTTTTCTAACAGGCCGTTGTAATCACAGCTGTGCTGATGCGGATGTTCAGTACAACAGCACTGGCAAGGGTGGAACTGCTTTCATGAAAATGTTCCATAAACAGAAAATAAATATTGGCTGAGAATTTAGACAAAATTTGGTCTAATATTTTGTTTCATTTTGCTTCCTCAGCTAAAATAATTCCCAATGGGTTAATTCCCATTCCTGCAGCTAAATGTTGCCGAGTGTAGCTATGCTGACGACCTATAGTAACAATTTCAACGTCACGCATTACTACCATTCTGTAAAAAGAGAGACCCCAGGTCCACAGAGAGGCAGCAACAGTACATTCCGCTCCATCTAGAAATAAATGGAAGTGAATCATGTGAATGTCCATACTTTCATACCCCAGAGATTCTGTACAGAGGATAACTGGTATAGGAGATGAATGAATAAATGAATTGAAATAGTTCAATAGAGTGTAAAGTTCATCATCTTTATTTACATAAGCTTATACTTCATCTAGTCCAAGAACATGTTGATCTCTGTCTCATGCGCATGCGCACACACATACATACAAAAATAAACAGCATATAATTAACAGCTTTATCTCCCACACAGGTATTCATTATCTAATAACAAGTCATTTTTTGGCGTGAGGCCTTGTCTCAAAAAACCTGTTGCAGCACACTTCACCTCTGCCCTCGGCTTCATTCGCCATGTTATCTTGTGGCTATGTCCGAAACCACACCCCATATTCACTATATAGTGCGCTGCGTGCGGAGTCCGCCATTTTGTAGTCGAATCACAAATTCCGCTCCCTACGTTAGGTAGTGTGCTACTTGGTGCCCCAGGGCGCATGCGCAGTACCAGGAACAATCCACTGCAAACCAACGACAGCTAGTAAACCAGAACACTGAAGCAGAAATCCAGCGGTAGTTTCTGAACATCACGATGGGTATGAGTTACTAGTTTCTTCGATGAGTTATATTTGTGATGGATATAATGGCTTTGTACGTAGGACGTTTCTAAATCCAGTGCTGCGTTAGTAGCACACTTGACGGCCAGTTAGCTAGCATGAAGCTACTGCGACTCACTGGAGCAGTGTTTGGTAAAGTATATTATCGTTCCGCTGTGCTGATGCCAAACGACTGAGCAGAAGCCAACTAGCTTTTGTATTATATGATAAATCATCACAAAATATACGCTAGCGAACAATCATAAGGCTCGGATACACCATCTTTCTAGTTTCCTGTAGTAACAGGCAGATGAGCAGAGCGCGCTTCGAGGCTCTTATCTAGTCTTTCGTTACTAAAATCACTTTGTCGGTGGATCTTTTGGCGGTCAAACCTAAACACTAGTGTCCCTTGCAGTGAAGGCGAAGTGGCGAGGGAATGGTTTGAGACGGGGCCTACTTGTTAATAAATGTTATGCTTTTGAATTGTTTTAGCACAGTTTCCTTTGTTAGTTTAAGTTAACCTTTTTTCTATTAGGCTGACATACTATTATATAATATACATTAGCACATAATTAGTTCTTTTTTTTAACCGACGTTATTAGTTCTTACCCGTTTTCTGACAAGTCCCTCCTCCTCGCTCGGGTTGAGCTGCCGTTTTTAATTGTGATTGGCTCGTAGAGTTTCCTCTCCTAGTAAGAATGAGTGTTTCGGCCAATCGAAACGCGTTTCCAAATTACAGATAGGAACTACTTTGAAGCTGTACCGCGCATGCGCATTCATGGCCTTCAAGCACGGCAACTACCGACCCTTCTTAGCAGAAAGTCCAGAGAAATTATTATTGAAACACGTAATGGGTATATGTATATTTTTGCTTTGCTCAAGCGTATATGTATTATTTACATAACTTTTTCGAGTAACCTTTAAAACTCTGCTGCTGCTAGTATGCTGCAGTTTGCCGCCCACGGCCAGTCCGTGATTATGTATTTTGTTCGTTTTAAAATGTAATCCAGAAACCTCATGTGGCAATCAATACGGATAATTAAACTTGTGGTAAATGCAAGGATATCATAATGATGATTATGTTTACAGCTAGCCTGTTAAATCTGCCATCCGGTAACGGCAGTTATCCCGCCGCCCGGTGTTGTCCAATCAGCAAGCTGCTCCTTAATATGAACTTGTCGTTTATCCAATCATCAAGCAGTAGGCGGGGCTTCCGGGTTAGGCGCGTGATATAACCCAGTTTTAGTTCAGTACAGAACACACACACAAACCCCATCATCAACGACTATAGTAAAACATATTTTCAGGAAAATGCAATGGTTACTAAGTACCGTCTGTTTAGATTAATTAAAGGCGTTGTATAATCGTACCCTTATCTTTCGTAGAACATTAGCAGCTGACCTCTGAAAGGTCATAAATGTTTTCCTAACTGGGTGTGTTATCATAAGCTAATCTCACCAGTTAACCTAGACAGATATTAAGTCAAATTTCAGTGAATGACATAACAAGACGCATTGTGATGTTTGTTCTCGCAGTGACCAATATTAGAGCACCAACGTAGGTGAACTAACATTCCCTTCCATCTATATCAATACCCGTATTGTTTTCCTTTCTCCTTAGGTTCTGTCCCACCGATTTCCTCGCTGCGCTTACTGGTTCCACCTCTACGGCTGATGTCTGCCTTTATGTGGAAAATCGCCCAACAGCAACACCTTGAGCATTATGGAAAACTAGAAGAATTTGTCTCCTTGGTTACAAGGCTTGTCCCGGAGGTCTTGACCAGCAGACAGAAGGCCACGCTTGTAATGGGGCTCAGAGCAAAGGTGAGCAGAGAAGATGACCGTAAGAGTGTACTGTAGATCGTTTCACTGGTCTTTAAGAAGAGACTGATGTTCTATGTACCGTTTTCATGTCACCCTTAGATGATTCTTGAGATGTGCCGAGGTGAACTGCCAGCAGACCTCGAGACAGTGAAGTCGCATATACAGAGGATTCAGTCCTCGCATTCATCAAAGGTAAAAAGATCAAAATATTTTGTCTTTTTTTGGTTGTAGGTTGTTATTTGTGATGAATAAAGTAATGTTTGCCTGACAATGCTGTACTAGTTCTGCTCATTTTAATAGAAAGAAACTTGTGTTCTCAGGGAATTGATACAGAGGCAGACATTTTGCAGGCAAACCTTCTGACACTCGTGTTGGGTCTGCTGGAGGATCCTGCCAAAAAGGAATACTTCTTTCAGGTCAGTGCATGTCACATTGTCAGACACAGAACAGTCAAAGAAATACTTTGTACACAGAAAGAAAAACCGAAACACATGGGAAATCTTGTAGCCAGGACATGTTTAGGGTTTAAAGTTTACCTCTTTAGTAGACCATCAGCATGTTGAAAAAGAACATCTCCAAAAATCTCCATTTGCTGCTTCTGAGTTAGTAATGTCAATTTTTTTTTTTTTTTTTTTTTTTTTTTGCATGAAACATGCTGAATCAAAGTGATCAAAATATAATTTTTTAATTTTAAGGAGAGTTAAAATGGTGTGATTAAATAATTTGATATCATAGCAGAACCATATTATTTTTAGTAATAAATTACCAAACCCAGTTGCTGTTAATTTATACAAAGAAACTAGGGTGTTATGTGATGTAACCAAGTATGCATGGTTGATCAAAATGGCGGATCAAGATGTAGTTCTAGTTGTTTCTAGTCTAGTAATAGGTCTCTTTTTAGATTACTCCTACTTGTATTATAATATATACATGTATATTTGAAAGTAAAACACTCACACTGGTGTCTTCTGATGTGCACACACTACTTTCAGTCTAGTTACACAACATAGACAACTGTCAAAGGAGCGTAACCTTGATTGTACTGCTCCATTTAAAGTAAACCAGCTAATTTATTGCCGGTCACAGACACCCTGACCCCGAGTTTATTAGCTCACTGTCATGAGTCATTGTACTGTATTGTAAAATGTGTGTTTTAGGAGGTGTTCCCACAAGAGTATGGTCCAGAATTTGACCAAGCACTGCAAGTCCTGGTTGGCCATTTTCTCTCGAGACTGGAACAGCTGCTGCCAGTACCCAGCTTCAAACAGGTAGGACCAGAAACATGGGCTTCACCAAAGTTTTACCCAAGCGTTTCATGCTTCAAATGTGTGTAACCTACTTATTTTTTTTTTTGTCCAGACTTCATCATGGCTCAGCGCCTGCCCCTGGGAGTGGAATGAGTACCTGGGGTCTGTTTGCAGGACAGAGAGTTTATTACCTTTAATGCAAACTGGTATTTGTGGGACATTGGATGACAATGGTAAGGTCTATATCAGTGTCTTCTAACAGATGTTTCAAGTACAAACTTTTCATCAGTTCTTCTTTATTGTCTATGAGAGTTTTACTGATTTGTAATACCACTGTAGCGCTCCCGTCGATTGTGGAAGACCGAATCCTCTCCTCCTTGTCCCTAACTGACATGGTGATAACCACCCAACCGCAGCCCCCCTCCCAGGAGGCCCAGGATGAGGATGTGGAGTGTGCACCAGATGGTGTCCAGGATGAAGACATAAGTTCAAGTCTCGATGGAGCCGTAGCTACAGAATACATAAGAGCCAACGATGGAGCGATGGAGGAAGATTCAGAGAGGCAGACCTTTGAGAGAGAGATCAAGGAGGCAATTAAACATTTGGAAAAGGAGAGCGACATGTCAGCTGAGGTCGTTGCGAGTCTGCAGAGCACAGGGATGCCAGGGGTTGACTCTGAATTAAAAACTACTGATGTAACAGGAAGTTCCATGGCTGAAGCAGAAGACATCGCAACTGATCAGCAAACTGTCATCCCCAGAGTTGCGCATACAAAAATCACTCAACCACTGGAGGTTTCGCAGTCTGCAGCAAACCGAGGGAGTGACGAGGAAGTAACCGAACAGTGTGATCCACAGCAGTAAGTCACTAAATCACTAAAACAGTTGTTGTATTAAATATAATTAAATATAACTTTTATTTATTTATTTTTTCCTTTTTATAGAACTGTCCTGGAAGAAGCAGCTCAGGGAGGTGGGTGCATTAATGTTCTAGGTGTATAGCTGTGCAATAATTTGAGATGGCCATGTGTAATGAGTGGGTTTGAGACTAGTTCACTAATGAGTTTGGCTCGTCAGCTGATCGGTTGCTTTTAACATGCACGATTTTTGTTAATGTAATGCCATAAAATTGCATTTCTGTTGCGCACCTTGGAATCTTCTGCGCTCAGTACAGAATTGTTTATATCTGAGGCTAATCAGCTGATAACTTCGGCAAATCAGAGACAAAAAAGCCAATTCTGGTCACTAGCTGATCAACCTGTTCATCTCTATTATAAAAGTAAAAACCGCTTTAAAAAATCTGATTCATAAAATGAAAATATCATATCTGAATCTATATATTCTTTTCTTTCTTCCCCATCTATATTGTATTAGTGTACCAGTTTCACTTCAAGGATTGTGTGTGTGTGTGTGTGTGTGGTCAAAACTAATTAAGCTGTTCTGTTCTAAGCACTGCCTTGTGTTTTTTTTCAGAGGATAATGCTGAAGCATCAGAATCGGAGTCTCCCAGCAATCCCCTGCCAGTCGAATCCCCAAAGACTCCTTTAAAGAGTTCTTACGTCCTTGGCAGGCTTTTACACAAATGTCTGAAATGTGGCAAGCGTTTTGCTTATCGCTCAGAGCTCCAGAAACACCAGGAGAGTCACAAACCCGCAGCGTCCATCAAGTGTTGTGAATGTGGGCAAATTTTCAGAGATTCGAAACTCCTGTCTCTGCACCGACAGAGAGGCTGTCGCATGAGGACGTACAAATGCATCAAGTGTGGGGCAGCCTTCAGGTCTCTCTCAAACTGGTACAAACACCAGCAAGCACACAAGGTGGTCTGCACACACAAATGCCCCGAGTGCGGGAAGGTGTTCCGAAGCCTCACCGGGTTAGTGGCTCACAGACGAGAGCACATGGGTCCTGCGGTAAACGGCGTTTACACCTGTGACAAGTGTGACATGACTTTTGGCTCGTATCGAGGCAGGGTGCTGCACCAACGGGTCCATACTGATAAATCCAAGCAGCCTTCTCGGAAGGAGCGTGAACCGGGGAAGTGCCGCTTCTGCGACGAGTCGTTCGTCCTGCTTAGCGATTTGAGAGTGCACCTGAAAACTCACCCCGAGTACCGGCCGCATCAGTGCGACCAGTGCGGGAAGTGCTTTGCTCTGCATCACAGCCTGCTTGCACATCTCTCAAACCACACTGGAGACAAGCCATACCTCTGCACGCAGTGTGGCAAGCGCTTCTTCAGCAAGGTCCAGCTGAAATCGCACATGAGGTGTCACTCGGGCGAGAGGCCGCACATGTGCCCTCACTGCGGGAAGTGCTTCTCACTGCTGGGTAACCTGAACATCCACGTACGAATCCATACTGGCGAGAAGCCCTACTTGTGCCGTCACTGCGGAAAAGGCTTCATCTCTGCTGGAGAGCTGCAAGTGCATGAACGCAGTCACACCGGCGAGAAGCCCTACTCTTGCAGCATCTGTGATAAAAGATTTGTGGTGTCGAGCCACCTGACGGCTCACAAGCGCGTTCACACAGGAGAGCGTCCGTACACTTGCACTCAGTGTGGCAAGACCTTCATACGGAGATACGACTGGAATAAACACATGTACACTCACTCAGGGGTGAAGCCCTTCCCCTGTACCATCTGCCAAAAGAGCTACACACGTCGCACACACTTGAACAGACACATGCAGAGCCACGGTGCAGGACATTAGTAACACCAATCTAAATCTGACCAGAGTGGAAACTGGTTAATGTACAGAAGGACATGCTTTAAATAAGGACATTCCAGTGCAAAGTTTCAAAAGCACATTGCTCATATGTTTTGTTTGACCAAATGCAGATATAATTAACCAATAAATGTTGGCCTTCTAGTTTATCAGAGTACTGTGTATGTGTGAATGTCTGTTAACAGCTAGCTCTGAGTTAAAAATCATGCAAAAACAATTAAAATTCACAAAAGTGTTTAGATTTTTCGGTAATTTTCATTTGTTTCTGACCCTGGTTCAGGCATGACCTTCCTTAAAGTCTGTTTCACATGTTTGCGCCATGACCCTGGGGCTGTGAGTTGGGTCTGGCCCACATCACCAACCATGTAATTTTAAATACTGTAATTGGGAACGTATACACATTTAAAACATGGTTTATTCTTAGTTTTAGTTCTTCAGTTAAACTTTGATTTAGATTTCAGTTTAATTTAATGTAAATCTGCTGCTTTTAAATGCGGGGAGCTAAGGAAATCTAATACAGTATAAGGTTTTTGTAGGAGAAAAAATTATCAATGATTGTTATTCCTGAAATCTTTCTTATTTAGATTGAAAATTTTGTCAGCATGGACAATACAAACAATTTTAGAGGTTTAAAACAGACTAAGATTTTAATCACTGATTTCCCAAGCCATGTTTAAAATGGCAAAACTTTGATCAATAAATAACAGATAAGTTTTGAGCTTGGTCTATTCCTTGATTTTGCAATTGTTCAAATTTCAGATTTTGTAATGTTACATGTACAGCAACAGAACATTCCAAAATATATTAATTAAAAAAAGACTACATTATCCATATTTCCAAATTCCTTTGCACTTCAGTCTAAACAAAAATTTCAATCCTTAACCATGATCTATTTCAAATCCATGTTGACAGTAGCTCAGAATAGTGAGTTTAGAACTTTGCCTCATTGTATCATTTCTTCTTTGGTTCATGTGAGTTGGGGGATAGACCAATCTAGTTTAGTAAAGCTAAAAGATTTAGAATTAGTTTTTGTATCGCAGAGAGAGAGAGACAGGAGAGAAATATAAGTTCAGCTATGTCTCTGTTAAAGCAGACAGATGTACATTGCCTGGTCAAAAAATGTCACCATTTAGATTTCAGTGAGCATAATACTTACTGTATAAGAATGTAATTAGATAATTACTGCTGTGAATAATACTGTATGTTTGAGCTGGAAACAATTCTTTTAACCCTAACTGATGCAGTTAGTAAGTAGCATCTCATTTCTTAAACAGCCATGTTGGAAGACAAGTCCCATGGTCCTGGAAAAGATGTAATTGTGTCAAATTATAGTGAAGGGTCAAATTATTGGCCTGCATCAAGCAAAGAAAACAACTGAAATTACTAGAATGTGGTTAAGAACATGTAAGAGCAATGCTGAACCGTCAACTTTAATGAAGAAATTTGGTAAAAGATTGAAGATCACCTAAACATTTAGGAAAAAGAATTCAACATCTATGTTTAATAGTGAAAGTAAGAGCTTTACCACAAGCACAATGTGATCCGAATTCACAGGATTGGGACTTAATAGCTTTGTGGAAATAAGAATTTGTCCAATCTGCTAGGCAACATAAAGAATGAACTTTGGAGCTTTGGAAAAAAGTGAGTCCAGATTTACCCTATTCCAAAGTGATGGGTATCAGGCATCAGAGGAAGGAGAGAAGCCCAAGGTCTAGGTTTAGCAACATGTGGCATGGACAGTTTGTTCATGAAATCTGTTGACACCACCTGTATTCATGAGGAATTGCAGGTATTGTGAAATACCACAAAATAAAAGAATTTAAAGTTTTTTGTGTAAATACTTTATATAATACTTTCCCCAGAAATGTTTAAAATGTATATTTTTTGGTGTTTCCTATTGGCACGCCTTTGTGCAAGTGTTCATTATTGGCTTTGCCTTCATGTACTGTATTACCTAAGGGATCGGGTTGCCAGCTCGATACCTGGTTGTCATTCGCACACTACGGGCAATTTGGAAATGCCAATTAGCCTAACCTACATGTCTTTGGACTATGGGGGGAATCCAGAGTACCTGGAGGAAACCCACCAAGCACAGTGGGGATGATTCTTAATGAGGATCTATATGTGTTTGATATCACAATATACTGTATACTTGGTACAATGATCAGCCATAACATTATGACCCCCCACTTAATATTAAGTAGTCCCCCCTTTTGCAACCAAAACAGTAATGACCCATGTGATCTGACACCTTTTTACTGGAACCAGCATTAACCTTTTAATCCTGTGCATCAGTGAGCGTTGGTCGCCCATGACCCTGTCACTGGTTCAATGGTTTTTCCTCCTTGAATCACTTTTGGTATGTTCTGCAGCCTGGGAACATCCCGCAAGGCTGTAAGTTTGGAATTGCTCTGACCATTACAATTTGGCTTCCCTTGCTACCATTATGGCTGGATATGTATGAAATTAGGCAGCAAGTGATCCTTTTTTCCTGAAGCTGATTTGTCAGAAGCAGAAAAAAATAGGCCAGCGTAAGGATTTACATGATTTTGAGAAGAGACGAATTGTAATGGCTAGAGGACTGGGCCAGAGCAACTCCAAAACTGCAGCTCTTGTGGGATGTTCCTGGTCTGCAGTGGTCAGGACACACCAAAAGTAATCAAAGGAAGGTAAACCGGGGAACATGACAGGGTCATGGGTGGCCAAGGCTTACCGATGCACATGAGAAGCGAAGGCTGGCCCGTGTAATCTGATCCAATAGAAGCGCTAGTGTAGATCAAATTGATGAAAAGGTTAATGCTGGTCGTGATAGTAAGGTGTCAGAACACACAGTGCATCACTGTTATAGTGGCAAAAGGGGGACTACAGGTCCTTCTCAAAAAATTAGCATATTGTGATAAAGTTCATTATTTTCTGTAATGTACTGATAAACATTAGA
>JAOTRS010000015.1:7238909-7259971 GCA_028565755.1 Dinotopterus cunningtoni | reverse complement strand
AGTCTAATGTTTATCAGTACATTACAGAAAATAATGAACTTTATCACAATATGCTAATTTATTGAGAAGGACCTGTAATATTAGGCAGGTGGTCATAATGTTTTGGCTGATCAATGTACATGAAGCAAGGGGTTTGAGGGAGCGCGTGCTCGTGTTCGTCTCCAGATCACTAGGTGGCGGTAATGTAGACTTAAGCTAGTTTTAGTTACATGCGGTGGGGAAAAGGAAACGCACCCGAAGGCGTAGTTAAGCGCTAAATCTTACAGTAATTAAAGTTTAGGCAGCAGCTATACACACCTATAAGAACACCATGGGTATGCACGGACACACACTGCACTTATCGTTATGCTTTAATTATTCCGCCTGCGTCGCGTAAATATGAAATAAACTCCGGTTTATTTCTTTACCGTCTGGTTAGCTAGCACAACAACAACAACAGGGAAGTTTGGCTAGCGTTCAGATATATTATTCACACATGATAGTGTTTTGAATGTATAAATGAGTGGCTTCGTAGTGTTTGTTTACAAGAAAAAAGTCGCCTCATTCCTTTCGGCGACTTATTAACCCTGGTTATACTGATCACACACAGATCCTTTACGACGGCGCACTTTGGCAATGAAAGTCTAACGGACATGAATTTCGTTTCGTGTAATAAAATGGCAAAAACAAAATGCTATGATTAATGAATCCAAAGCTACAGAATTGTAACTAACCTTATACTTTAAACTTTATTCCTCAGTGTGTAAATTTATCCTGGTGTGAGTGGTTTTAGGCTGTACATGAATGGTGTTAGACTTGTCTAAATGTCGTTGGGCTGGTATATCTGATGTTGGGCTGGTGTTTGTGGGTGTTTGGCTGGACTAGCTTGTGGTTGGCTGGTGTTTGGCTCATCTCTCTGGTGTTGGGCTGTTTGGGGGTGTTTGGCTGGTCTGTATTGTTTTGGGTTGGTGTTTGTCTGGTTAATGTGGTACTTGGCTGGACTGTCAGTGTTTGGCCAGTGTTTGGCTTGTCGACCTGGCGGTAGGCTGGTGTTTGGCTTGTCGACCTGGCGTTAGGCTGGTGTTTGGCTTGTCGACCTGGCGTTAGGCTGGTGTTTGGCTTGTCGACCTGGCGGTAGGCTGGTGTTTGGCTTGTCGACCTGGCGGTAGGCTGGTGTTTGGCTTGTCGACCTGGCGGTAGGCTGGTCTAGCTGGAACCAGTTGACCAGCAGGGTAAGTCAAGCTGACTGTCTAGAACCAGTCCTGTAAATGTCTAAAACTTTCCTAAAAGTATTAGGCAAGGACAAGGTGAAATCAGCCATACTAACTGGTCTGTTAAACTCAAATTCAGTATTCACACTTTTGAGACATATTTAAATTTCACTATATTGCTTTGTCTCAGTTAGGTCATAAACACTCTTGCAGCAGTTTACATAGCTTTGCACTTTGCATGGCAATATCCCTTCACACACACCACTGTCTTTACTAGGTCTTATCATTAAGTTTTGAAGCCATTTGCTTTAATGTAAATGTATGTTGTAGGTTTGCTCTCACTGTCCTCTGTGCGGCTGCTGGTGCCACCTCTGCGACTCATGTCTGCCTTCATGTGGCGAGTCATCCAGCAGCAGAATCTGGAATATTTTGACAAGCTTGAAGAGTACATCCTCCTCATAACAAGAATGGTCCCTGAGATTATAAGCGAAAGACAGAGGAGTGTGCTCATTACGGGTCTGAGAGCAAAGGTGAGATTCATCATGTGTTTCCCAAAACTCTAATGCCTTTTAGAATTCTTAATCCTGCTTCCTTCAGCCCGTAACTCTGAAATGAATCGAAGGATTAAGGAAATGAGTAACGGATCTTTTTGATTAAAAGCACACAACTTGTGCCAAAGCAGTAGTACTTTATTGTTCTAGCACCATATATAACGCTATTAAAACAGTTCTCTAAAGTTGGTTTAAAATGATGATTTAGTGAGCAAGAACATCTCACCCTGTCCATATGTTTGTTTTTAAAACGTCCTCTCTTTGTTTCCTTTGCTTGCATTTTTATTTCATTTCTTTGAAGCAGGCATTACAATGAATTGACATGTACCCATGGTCAGACGTACAAATTAATTCTTCATATGCATATGGCACTAGGCTGCTAAATATCTTGTATATCTTTTTCCCCTTTTCCACACAGATGATTCTTGAAATGTGCAAAGATGAGTTACCAACCGACCTACAGACTGTCAGGGCACATCTTCAAACAGTTGAGTCTTTCAGTATGTTTAAGGTGAGAATGATCAGTGATGATTAGACTTACTAAGAGAGAATGTACTGTTTCACTAGGCTGCCTTCTTCTGCAATTTGTAATTTTTCAGTTTTAGCTTTTTGGCAGTAAGTGTGCTTTCACATTTAGTCATTTAGTCTATTTGAATTTATCCCTTAAGTATTTTCCCTTTTGGGGTGGTGGTTTACAAATAAAAATATTAATTTCATTCATGTGCTAATTTATCATGATTTATCAATGTAAGCAGTAATTAACATTAACAAGCAAATCTTATTTTTTAAATTTTTTTAAAGAGCACTGGTTCGGAGGTAGAATCGTTACAGGGCAGATTGTTAAAGCTCGTCATAAGCCTTCTTGAGGACCCAGTTAAAAAAGAGCATTTTTTTCGGGTAAGACATTCCTGAGAAATGTTACTGAAGAATATTGAAGATGAGATAAAACTTTAGAGACCAATATGCTAACTCGCTTGGTGTCATGTTTTATTCTCTTTTTTCCAGGAGGTGTTCCCACATGAGTACGGTCCTGAATTTGACAAAGCACTGCAGGTCCTTGTCGGCCATTTTCTTTCCAGACTGGAACAGTTCCTGCCTGTACCCAATTTCAAACAGGTAGTCTGTGGTAACTTTTAAGTTAACGGTTTATTTTTGTTTCTTGGATGAAAACTTTTCATGGCAGAAACATCATATAAGAGTTTAAGAGTTTTTTTTTTTTTTCTATACAAACCCATAAGCAATGACATTAAAACCACTGACAGGTGACATGAATAACATTGATATAATTAAATTAGCAAGATATTAAACAGCCAGTTCTCAAAGTTGATGTGTTTTAAGCAGGAAAAATGCCAAGCACAAGGATCTGTGTGTCTTTAGAAAGCACTGTGGGAAGAAGACAAGTTACAGGGGGCAGTCTGATGCTCTAATAATGTCCTGCTTGGAAATCTTGGGTCCCGGGATTCATGTGGATGTTATTTTGACACAAAAGTGAACATAGTTTGACACTGTACGGCACATTATGGCAATGGTATTCCCTCCAGCAGGATAATGCACTCAGAAATGCTGCAATAATTGTTCAGAAGTGGTTTAAGGAACATCACAAAAAGTTGAAGCCGTTCATTCAACCTCCAGACCTTAAGCGCCTGTGGGATGTGCTGGATGAACAAGTTTGCTCCATGGAAGTCCCACCTCACAACTTACAGGACTTAAATGGATTGCTGCAAGATTGATGTCTTGGCATCAGATACCACAGCACGTCTTTATAGGTCTTGCACAATCCATGCCTTGACAGATCAGAGCTATTTTTGCAGCACAAGTGGGATCTACACCGTATTAGGCAGGTCGTTTTATGGCTGATCAGTGTATCGATCTGAACTATACAGATTTTATTGTAAACATTGGCTGCATGCAACATAGGAGGCATTTGAGCCGGCTGTTTGGATTTGTTACTTTACAACATGCCAGATTTGCATAGAGTTGAAAAAAAAAAAAAACATGTCACTGTGCTCCTATATATAAAGTTCTGAAAAACATACAGTGGTGGCCAGAAGTAGTCATAAAAAATGTATTATGAAATCCTTTATTCATACAAATAGTCAAAAATATGTCTGCAGTACTGTGGTGTCACTTGTACAATCCATGCCTGCTTGATTGCTTCCTGAAATCATGTACAGAAATTTGCCAGAGCAATTCATTTGAGAATTGCTGAGTTTAAACCATTTTTGTGCAGAGTTAGACACCGGCTTCAGAAAGTAAAAGTACTGCCATGTACACAGTATTTGTTCCATGCATTAACTAAACTAGCTGATTTTAAATAGCACATCCCTTCTGTCAAGAGGGGTGAGAACTAATTACTGTTTCGTGCACAAATCTAACTATAATACATGGCATATATTGTCTTAACACCTTTGCCCACCACTGTAGACTTTCCTGAACTGAAATATGTTTAATTACATGTATCATCCTCAATCAGATGTAACGTCTAGTTAAGCACAATTAAAAAATATATATATACTGGACTGATGACGTTTTATTTTATTGATGTAATTAGTAATGAGGACTTTTTTGTGGCATCTTTGGAAAGTTATAAAAATATTTCTGTATATATTTATACACGTTTTGTTGTTAATTGTTAGTTTATACATCATTCTATTATTCTGATTTATAAAACTAATTCATTATGTTTCTGAAATTGTAGTGTTTCTGAATTTCTTTGTCTGTTTGTTTGTCAGGCAGCTCAGTGGCTAGAGACTGAACCCATAACCTGGGAGGATATAATAGAGATGAGCTGCGATCCCACCCACCTGCTTCCCCTCCTACAAAGTGACTATCATGGAACCTTGGAGAGAAATGGTAAAGTATTTTTAAAAGCATGGACATAGCTACTGTTGAGGGAAATTAAAAGAAAGTGTCCATGCAGAACCCAGTTGTCCACCAAACATATTTTATTTGACTGTAACTCTCAAAAAGTTATTTAAGTAAATGTAATGGAGTAAGTGTGACTCGTTACTACCCATCTCTGCTGATTAGAAGTAATCTCTGTAAATCTGTAAACTCTGTAAAGCTTGACTAACTAGACATAAGCAAAATAATTCACTAGACAGTGTTGAAATTAGTTGGCTGATCAGCTTATGTGTTGCATTAGCTTTGATGGAAGACCTCCTATGTTAAGTACAGGTAAAGTTTAGTACAAGAATGTAATGTAATAATTTCTCTGCTTATTTTTTTTGTCAGGACTCCCATCTGTCGTAGAGGAAAGAATTATCTCAGCTTTGTCTCTCACCTCTTTTACTAATGGGGTCATCCCAAGTGAACTCAATTCTGATGATCGATCTGAACCATCCGTCAGCATGGACACATCCTCCCAGACATATCCGGATCTGATGCACGACAGTAAGACACATGTTTTAGCCCCTGCGATTGTCACTTCAGATCAGTCTCCTAGTGAGCCTGCATTGGATGAGCCAGAATCACTTGCAAAAAAGACACAAGGAGAAGCTGACTCAAATGAGAAAAGTTTTAATGAGACCAGGGAGGAGACGATGAAAACCTCTCAAATAGAAAGTGAGGATGAAACATCTGGAGGAGGTGCCGAGGAATCACCCACTGGATCTGAGGGGAACAGTGGACAGATGCTTAAAGTGATCGTTCCAAAGCACCTGTTACCTGCAATTAAACAGATCAGCCTGCCCTCTGTTTTACTAAAACGCTGTACGAGCAATGAACCAGTTCCACTTAAGTGAGTGGAGTTAAAGATTTGCTTTTATGAGGACGTTTGGACGTTTTGTCTGACGTATGTAAGTAACGTTATTTATGTCATATCTGTTACAGAGTTGTTCCTGTTTCAGATGCATCGTCTTCCCTGAATTCAAATGTTTCAGGTATGTAAAATGTAGCATAGATGCAATTACTAGGGGGCCGTTGTCAGGGGACCGACCAATGGGGCCTGCTTCTGCAAAAGCGTGGGGTTGACAAGTGATGCAAGTTCCAGCCAGAGAGAGGGGGAGAAGGGGAATGGAATGGGGGGTTGGGGGGGGGATTATTGGGTAAACATTTTAAGTGTGTTTAGAGTAAAGAGATTTTTGTGGTAGTCACACACATGGTCAAGATGTAATGTATAGAGAACATGTTAAACAGATGTCATTTGTTTTAATGTCCACTCACTGTTCTGTCATGATGTTTTCCTTCGCCCACTAGAAAATACTAGAACCTTGCAGAGAAGGTGGCCGAGAGCCCACACGGAACAGCGTGCTAAGACGGGCAGCTACAAATGTGTTAAAACCCATTTTCAGACTTCTGTGCATCAGCGCAAAAGACACAGGAAGTATTCCTGTCCCAACTGCGACGAGAGTTTTGAGTCTATGAAGGCATGGACGAAACATCGCACAGAACACAAAGAAGAAAAGCCGCAGAGGTGTACTGACTGCGGTGAGGAATGTGCAAGCCTGCAAGCTCTAGTGTCCCATTCCAAAACCCATAACCACGTGGTGAGCGAGAGCTTGCCGACTCCTGAGAAAGTGGCACCTCCTCTGAAACTATCTCCAGGAGAGTGTAAGTTTTGTGGTAAGACGTTTACTCTAATCGAGCTGAGAAACCACTTAAAAACCCATCCAGAGTTCCGACCTCACCAGTGTGACCACTGCGGGAGGTGTTTTGCTAACCTGAGCAACTTGTTGGCTCACATTTCGAACCACACAGGAGAAAAGCCTCACGTCTGCTTGAACTGCGGCAAAAAGTTCTTCAGCAAGCCGCAGCTTAAGTCCCACATGAAATCTCACTCGAAAGAGCGGCCATACTGCTGCTCTTACTGCGGGAAGTGCTTCCACACAGCTGGGAACCTTAACATCCACACAAGGATACACACAGGAGAGAAACCTTATACGTGCATAGAGTGCGGGAAGGCATTCAGCTCGGCCGGGCGTCTGCAGGTTCACCGTCGCTGCCACACTGGAGAGAAACCTTATCAGTGTGACGTGTGCGGAAGAGGATTCATTGTGTCGAGTCATCGCACGATACACATGAGGTCACACACAGGGGTGCGACCTTTCTCATGCGAAATCTGCGGCAAGACCTTTTCGAGGCGTAACTGCTGGAGTGAACATATGTACAGTCACACAGACATGAAACCGTTTCCTTGCCCTGTTTGCTCAAAGAGCTTTATTCGCCGT
Source organism: Dinotopterus cunningtoni (assembly GCA_028565755.1). Lineage (NCBI taxonomy): Eukaryota > Metazoa > Chordata > Actinopteri > Siluriformes > Clariidae > Dinotopterus > Dinotopterus cunningtoni. The sequence continues at coordinate 7,253,062 of JAOTRS010000015.1, read as the reverse complement.
AGCCATCTGAAGAGACACATGCAGAGCCACAGTGGTGACCAAAGCCATACTGTTTCAAAGGATCTGTAAATGTCTACAAATAACTCATAGCTGTGGAGTCTGTAGGCTCCAGGATTATTGTGTAATTTTGAACCTGCTTCATAGCAATAAATCCTGTTATTTATTTAGAACGGTTCTGCTCATTCTTGTGTTATGGTGGGTAGAGAAAAATCTGTGGTGTTTAACTGATTCTCTCTTTTACAAGTGGTTCCTTGAATGTCCATGTGGGTTGTGTACTTTATAGACCCTCGTAGCATCAGATGTTCTGCAAATATTTGAAGAATATATTGGTGTAATTTTGCAGCCAGAGTGTCCCAGCACTTCATCAGGTCGTCATTCGAATCAAAACCCTTTACATTTACCAATTTGATGTAGCAGAGCTTTAGCCCTTTAATCTGTCCAGCTCTCACACCTTCTCATTTGTGTGCACTCCACTGCATCTTTAAACTTCATGCTAATATCACCATTAGCCAAGTTACACTTTTCATTGAATTTCAAGTCTCTGCCATAACTGTTTCAGATTTAACTGCAAAACTTTCTTTTCTTTATGTTTGAGCTGGCTGAATAGGGTCCTCCTGATAAGCACCATTGCAAATTAGTTTGAAATGTCCTGCTGTGTCTTCAGTGTGACACAGCTCATGAGAATAACAAAAATATAGCACCAGCCAACAAATTAGCACTGAAATCATCAATCATGTCTCTAATATTTTATGTTCAATTTTTTTTAGCTTCATGATGGCTTCTCCTTTATAGTTGTCCAGACGTGCAAATAATAAAAAAATATAACACACTGTCTGTGGGTTGCACACTCCAAAGGTTCATTCACCTGACCGCCTTTAGCTTTGATTACGGTGCACGATGTGGTGGTGTGAAAAATCTTCCTTATGCTCCCAGAACCACACTTTCACAACTTGAATCCTGGAAAATGCCCTGTTCCATAGCGGAAGAAAAAGCTTCATTGATGTGATCATAACACTGCCTCCTGAGGCTTGTATGGTGGACACTATGCATTGTGTGCTTCCCTACTTACCCCGATGCACCCATCACTAGGATCAATCTGGACTCATCAGACCACATGACCTTTGTTCATTTCTCCAAAGTCCAATCTTTATGCTCGCTAGCAAATTTAAGTCCCTGATTAGTCTCACTAAAAGGTAGTTTTCTTATGACCTCACAACTGTTCAGTCCCAATCATGTAAGTTCTGTCTGTTTTACCATGATCTTTACTAAGCATTTAAGTGATCTCCATTCCTGATATTTTCTGATTACATTTCTTACATGAAGTTGAAGGTTTAGCTCAGTCCTTACAGGTTTTAATAATGTGTTGGACAGCTCTTAAACAAATTCCCGTAATTTCTAATCTCCATAATTGTTTTCAGTACTTGATGCAGGACAATAATTTGACCCATCTGATATGATGGCACTGTTTTTGGCTCAGCAGTGTGTTTACTGTGCAAGCACATTAACATGACTGTCGCAAGAGCGGAGACTGTTGCCCAGCGACGTCACTTCCGGACACCTTTCGTTCATCAACAGCTGGGACGTAGTCCGTCGCACAGGGAAATACAGGTAACTACTCGTTTATAGCCTAATGCCTTACTGACTCGATAAACGGGGGTTGGGTAGTGAATGCATGACCGTCCTGTAAGCACAGACTAATACTAAAATACACGAATTATTGTCTGATGACGGCATGTTCTAAATCATATGACCAGGAAGCTAAATCTGCTGCTAGCCGAGCTAGCCGTTTCAGTCAGCTGGGTTGGCCGGCAAATGTTCTTTTCCCATCCGTATTCTTATAAAACCCGCCTCCTGTGTTATGATTAGCTGGGAGTACTGTGCAGCTTGGTTGCGATTGGCTGATAGTCAACACACGCGCGTGACTGTTTTACTACTAGCCAATCGTAACGAAGGAGGCGGGAGTTGTTGCTTTTCGGGTAGGGGAAAATAACGACTGTTAGATAGCTATACAAGCAGATAGCATATAGTTTGCTTTATTAACATTGGTATTCATGTAATTATTATAGTCTAATACTGAAATAGCGTGTATTAAACATTCATACATAGCCGTGTGTTTTACATGTGTTGTTTCACATGAGAATTATTTTCTATACGTAATGGCTGTCTATTGGCTCGTGTCTGTAAGCCTTTAGATAAATATATGTACGTTTGTGTACACACACACACACACACACACGTATACAGACATTCATGAGAACTGGGACAAAACATGTTCAGCACATAATAGTGTGTTATTCTGTAAAATTCAGAAATGATTCATATTTTGATTACAATCAATTTTATAAGCTGAATCAACGTAGCATAACAAAATAGTTTTTTCAATCACACTTAAAATGATTGTGATTTTATGTGATAAAGTGTGGTCACAACCATAAGCTGTCAACACCATCAGTCTTAAATTTGGGGTAATTTTTAGTAAAAAATAATTAATTTGAAGCACATTAAATATGCATCTAGCAAATTACGCAAAAACAAACTGGCTCCCACATACATTTCAGAAGTTATCTAGTATAAAATGAAATTTTTCCAACACCATCAGATGTCAACTGATGGTGGTAACTTATTGTGTGACAGTGTTAACAAATACATTCAAAATAAGTTTTATTTCACTACTTAAAATACTTTTTACATATTCTTCAGCAAAACATTAGTTTCTGTTCAAATTAATTACAATACGCACATATACACACACATACAAACACACAGACTTTGAGAGTTCTTGTGGTTTCTCTGTTACATTTGAGTCCTGTCTGTCTGTAGCTCCAGATGATTCGTTGCTGGAGAGGCAGAGTAATCCTCCCTCTACTGAACTCTTCCTTTCCCTCCTGCTCCCTCTTTTCCTACTCTACCTCCACCAGCGATGCTTCCCTGCTGTGCCTTCCTGTCACGCTACACCCACCATCATCTGGTCGCCTTCCTCCTCACCTTCTTTAGGTAGGCTGAATGCTCTCCATTGCTTTGTTAATGCTCTCGATTGCTTCTAGCTGATTTCGACATTCGAAACACACTGTATATTGATGTCTCAAACGTCTCTTACAACCCAATCACCATTTAGGAATGTACTAACACTGGATCACACATTTAAACTTAAATTAATTACTTAATAATAATAATAATAATAAAACAACTGTCTGAGCAATATCCAGCTGCTGGAAAAATATGTGTTTGAAAAGCAAACTGCAACTGTGTTTTAAATTAATGAACTAGAAATACCTTCAGGTACAACATACAGCTTTTATGTTTTTAATTTTTTTTATTATTATCTGCAATTATTATCTGCACTTATAGGAAATGAAGAACACCCAAGTTACACCCATAGATTTCTTTTCTATGACTACATTTTCCCAAATGCATTTGCTGACGGTTATAGGATGGTTCAGAATTCTTCAATGTCCGTACATTATTTTATTCACCTTCTACAGTATACCGCCTATCTTGTACAGAGATGCGGGGGGCCTAGAGCCCATGCTTAATAATTAATTATTTAATTAATTAATTATTTAATTAATTAATTCATTCATTCATTCATTAGAATTGGTTATTTAAATTAAGTGCCTCAAATGTTGTCTGAGCATCATAGGATAAACCCAACATCTTTCCTGGCGCTTGCCTTCTATCCATACATGTGTTTTTCAATGTTATATTAATATGTTTGTATGATTAACATGATGGATTCTGTTTTTGGAATCTGTCCTTGTCATTGTCCTTCTCTCACACAGCTATGTCTTGCTGCATGCTTCACGTAAGACTTTCAGCAATGTGAAAGTAAGCATCTCTGCACAGTGGACCCCTTCAGTGCAGAATGGCAGCTCTCCTGCTTTTTCCCCCAGAGAGGTAGGCACACACTGCGGCTCTATGTCTCGCCACGTGGCCGCTGCGGAACTACGCTTAGTTCTTTATGCGCTATAAATACTTGTACTAATAGCTTTTTTTTTAACAGCCAGTCAGTCAGTCAGTCTAGTGCCTTAAATGACCTTATTATCAGGACTTGTGCCTGTGACTTGTCAACAAATAAAAAACCTTCACAAGAAAGAGATAAGATAAAGTAAGCTCATTTATTTGAACCACTGTTAGCTGACTACTTTTATGCATGCAGCATGGATTCTTAATTTTTTTTTCCCCATTTGTCCTTTTTCTTTTTTTGTTCCTAAGCCGATGTGAAAACAAATGAAAAAAGAACAAAAGCAAAAGGTTTGATAACTGTGGCCTTGACATGCAGGGTGCCTGTGTCTGCTGTAAATATACACTGCATGCAGCGCTCATATATAAAGTAGAAATGAATTGTGTGATAAAGTTTTGTTATTTTGTGCGAACAGACATGGGAAGAGAATCGGCTGTTTGCAGATGCTGAGGAGGCCACACTCTTTTTGGGTGCCCTGGATACCATATTTCTCTTCTCTTACGCTGTGGTGAGTAACCTTTAAAGAGGTAATTGGGAGAACATTGGGTTTATCTTCAATTTAAGTTAGCTTAATTAGCCTCAATTAGCGTCAAAGCTTCAATTTGTACAAATACGGTTTCAGAGGAAGTGCACTATACTGTATACCTGCACAGCTAAACAGCATTTTACGTGCAGTTCAGTTTTCCCGCTTCCTCAAGTCAGTAAGCAGTTAAACATGACGTACAATAGCGCAAAGTGTTTTATTCCTTTTGTAGAATTTTCAAATATGTATGTTTATTATATACTGTAAGAGCTATAAACAATATTTTAGCAGATGAGTTATCACCCCCAGATTAGTTACTGTCCCTCACTTACTGCTACTGCTACTTAAATTCAACATAAAACCCAGCACTATAATGACACAGGTGTAATGTATTCTGTTGTGGCATCCACGTATTTCAGTAATGCATGGAGACCGACCCTTACAAACCAATTAATTACAAACCAAGTAATGTAAGAGATACAGAAGCATGCTGGTTTATAAACTCACTTTAACCATGCTCTCTGCCGACACTGTTGTTTTGCAGCTTACAAATGTGTAAAGCTGGCAAAATTGTTTGGGTTTAAAAATTGTGTAATTTTTCTCCAACAGGGTTTGTACATTAGTGGCGTCATAGGTGACCGTCTGAACCTTCGTTACGTTCTCTCCTTTGGGCTATGTGGCTCGGCTGTGGCGGTATGATAATACGTTCTTTTTGTTTTTCAAAAACTTGTACATTATGAACAGAAGGCATTATGAAGTCCAATGAAAGATTATAAAATACAGATATGGAGTTCTCTCTTACACACACACACACACACACACACACACACACACACACACACACACTCTCACTTTATGTGTGTGTATATTTTCTCTCCATAGGAGTTTCTTTTTGGCACTTTGACAGAATGGCTGCACTTTTACAACATGTATTTCTACTGCAGTCTGTGGGTGCTAAACGGCCTGCTGCAGTCTGCAGTTTGGCCCTGTGTGGTTGCCGTCATGGGAAACTGGTTTGGCAAATCTGGGTGTGTGTCAGTTTAAAAAAAATATTTATTGCTAATTTATACAGAGTTCACATGAACACGTCACATTCTAGACAATAAGAACAAGCTTAATGTAGCGACAAACCCTCTGAAAGTCAAAAAGTTTACTTGTCATAAAACATTGAATTAATATATAATATTATAAATATAATATTTTATATAATATTATATATATTAAATTAATATATAATATAAATTATATAATTGAGAATTCTAGTGTGGCGTTTTGTCTTAATAGTAATGTGAACTTAATGTGAAATAATTAGTACACCATAACATGTAACTTTTAAGTTGTTCCTGGTGATCTTGCCTGACTTTTCCTGTCTACACCTATAACATTCTCTAGCTATTCTCTGACTTTGGCCATTAACTTTGTGTTTCTAGAGAAGCACAAAATAAAGACGCTTCGCCTTCTGCCACCTCCTAACTGTTTATGACAGATCTTTCATTTTATTGTCTGACCAGTTTGTTTGTGTGTGCGTGCGTTCATGTGCCTGTTTTTAGCCGGGGCTTTATATTCGGCTTGTGGAGTGCGTGTGCATCAGTGGGGAATATTCTAGGAGCATTTCTGGCTTCCAGTGTTCTGAAATATGGCTATGAGGTTAGTAAATTTTGGCACATGTCACTCTCACAGTCAAGATGATCCCCCCCCCCATAATCTTTTGAGTTTGGATAAGTCTGTTCTCTCAGATTCCTGTTCTTTGCTAAAAGGAGTGAAACCCAATGTGCCCTTCTGCTCTTGTTGCTCATCCACCATAGCATTAAATTTGTTCAGGCTGAGATGCTTTTCTGCTTACCCCGGTGGTATAGATTGATTATATGAGTAACTTGACTTCCTTTCTGGAAACTTGAACCAATTGGGCTTTTGTTCCCCCCTTTGATTTCTTTTATGAAGGAAATACCACCCAAAGAACTGCCACTCACTTTGTGTTTCTTATTTTCACCAGTTTCCTACATAAATTCTTGAGGCTGTTCTGTGCAAAATTCACGAGAGATCAGCATTAATTAAACCTTCCAGTTTGGCACCAACACTCATGCTACTGTTAAAGTCACAGAGATCACATTCTCATGTTTGATGTGTACATTAACTTAAGCTCTTGACCTGTTTCTGCATGATTTTATGCTTTGTCCTGCTGCAATAATTGTCTGTTTGGAGGACTACATACAGTAAATGTGCAGGTGTATTGGTGTTTTTATGTGGGCATCTTACACCTTAAGTAGACCTGTACACCTGCCCATTCATGCAATAAGCCAATTATGTAGCAAATCATTCCTTATAAAATCACACATCAAACATCTGAATGAGGAAAATCTGGGGTAATTTGTTTTTACATCCAAGTTAAGAAGCCTTGTTAATGAGAACTAGACTGTTTTTTTATTGACAAGAAGGCACAAGACTTAGGCAAGAACAGGAAACTGAGGCTATAGGAGGCACAGACTCGCTAAAATTCGATTGCTAAAAATTTAGATAAAATGGCCAGAAAACATTTGATCTTTAGCTGTTAAGAGTTTTTATATTTCTATGGATTTTGCTGTTGCCACATGATTGACTGACTGGATAATTACATGATTAGGCAAGGGTATAGGTGTTCCCATTAATGTGGCTGCTACGTGTCTTTATGTAATAATCTTCTCCAGAATTTTGACTTTAGTTACAAGCCTACTTTAGCTACAAATCTTTGACTGTTCTAGGAAATGACTTTTGAAATGGAAAGAAATAAAAATGTGTTTCTTTGTTGTCAGTACGCTTTCCTGGTGACGTCAGTGGTGCAGTTTGCAGGTGGCATAGTCGTGTTCTTTGGTCTACTCACCTCCCCAAAGGAAGTGGGTGAGTTTCAGAAAGAGGCTGTCTTTTTTACTTCCTGTCTACATACTTTTAAGATTCCACCACATGTACAATAGTTATAAGAATGAAACCGTTTGTTATGCTGTTATTTGTATATGTTTGTATATGCTGTAATATGAAACTATTGACAGTTTTGCTAAGAATACTTCACCACTTAAGACCTTTCTTTTACTAATGGGATGCCGTAGACGTCAGCCAAGACAAACAAGCAGTTTTTGTTTATTTAGGCATCCAGTTTGTGGAGTTGTAACTCAATATGCTTCCCCTGTATGTTGGCAAACCAAGGAGGAAAATGTCACACATTAAACATGCTTCGGGGGATAAAACACATTTGTGGTCACAATTTGACACTGAGCCTTTGAAACTTAAAAGGTCCAAATGACTTTTAGTAATTGCTTTATATGAGTGAGCACTGGCCGTTATCTCTAGCCGAGTGTATTATGTTTTATGCACTGTATTTTTTTTTCGAGTGCTTGTGTGTGATTATCTTTTTTTTCTTTTCTTTTTTCTCTCAGGCCTGTGCGAAGGCCCTGTAACAGGACTAACAACCGTGGAGAGAGACACAGACAGTCACCGACCACTCATGAGCGACAATGAAGAGGATGAGGATGAAGTGGTGTTTGACGGAGGATACTACTCCGTACAAAAGCAGGATGATGAACCTGAGCCCCAAACCAAAGCCATTGGCTTCTTCAAGGCCTTCTGTCTACCAGGAGTCATACCTGTGGGTCAAATTCAAAAAATGTTTGTTTTTCAGTTTTCGTGAGCTTTCATTTACATCTATTCTTCTTAACATGTAGTCAACTTTATGGATATCACAGTTCAATAACGGTTGTTCAGTTATCTGTAACATTTAGTTTTTTAATCTTTTCTGGGAACTCCTCAAACTTCAGTAGTGACAACATATAAAAAGGTTATTGAGAGAGTGAACAAACAGTGCATTGATGTGTTTTAGGTACTTATTTAGGTATAATTAGTGTCATTGCTGCATACATGCATTTCTTTGCAGCTCCAGGATGCACATTTACATTGGTTCAAATGATGATTATACATGTAATTAACTTGTGATTTTAATCTTTTTCAATTCTGTTTAAACGTATTTGTTAAATCTTTTAACATTAAACCAGCTTTCCAGAGATCTCGATTTAGGTTTAGATACTTAATGACCTAGCTTTAGTAGCAAGAACAAACTTCCCGACGTGACATGAGAAAGAAACCGTGAGAGGAACCAGAATCAAAAGGAAGCCACCCTCTTCTGAGTGGCACCAGAATAATTACAGTATACAGTTTCAGGAGAGTAAAGATAAACTACACTGACAGTTTCAAGAGAGAAATGACTAAACCGTAGAATTGAACTGAAACTTTTTGAAGAGTTTAATCGAGTTTAATCCATCACTGCGCTCCTGCCTGAGATAATTGTGTTTATTCCTCTTTCTCTGTTCTCTGGCAGTACTCTCTTGCCTACGCTTGTCTGAAACTGGTGAACTACTCCTTCTTCTTTTGGCTGCCATTTTATCTGAGCAACAACTTTGGCTGGAAGGAGGCAGAAGCCGACCGGCTGTCTGTGTGGTATGACGTAGGAGGTATCGTCGGTACGTAGCAGTGTGGATAGGCTTTGAAAGGATTATACTGTCCAGTTTATCTGCTGAAAATGACTGCATACCACACATATTAATTTTGACATTGAATTACCCTGTGCAATAAATACCTTAGGATAAGATACTCATGAAGTTATTTAAATTTCCACCTCAAAAATTTGCAAATGCCCAGCTAAAGAACTTTATATAGTGCATCGATATTTAGTAACTTAATTTGGGTTTCTGATCTCAAATGATATACAGAAAAAACTGATGATGGTATATTTTTAAAAAGTCACCCTGAAAAATGTACAACTGTGATGAATATATTTATGCACTTTACAGCTTTTTTTAATGATGTGGTATAAATGTGTCTTTTTTCAGGAGGAACAGTGCAGGGTCTGATATCTGATTTCCTGGGCAAAAGAGCTCCTGTGCTGTGCATAAGTTTGCTGATAGCTATGGGAGCTCTAGTGGGATACAGTCGTAAGTCTAGACTGGAGAATACACACATTTCAAAAACATGTATATAAAAATAGAGATATTCCGTTACTGTTGTAACATATTCCCCAATCCATTTGTTTTCTTATTTAGAATCTCCAAATGACCAGATTGTGAATGGAGTGCTTTTAGCAACTACAGGTAATAGATTTGTATAGTGCTCAATAAATTATTTCGATGTGCTTTTATATATATATGTATATATATAAATTCTCATATAAGCACATACTTATCTTAACACACCATAAAATGCAGTCAGTCTGCCGAAAGAGGTCTACATCTGTGCTTGTTAAACTGTTTCTCACAGTTGATCAGATACACTATGAGTCAAAAGTTTGTACACGGTTTCTAATTCAGGGGTCTTTCCTGATTTTTGCTGAAGGCATCCAAAGTATGCAATAATCTACTTTGAACAGTTGATATTGAGACGTGACAACTACTTATGCTGTGTAAAGCCTTCATAACGGCTCTAATCTGAGGTGCTGTTTGTTAATTGGTGATTTTTAAGGCTGGTAACTCTAAATGAACTTCTCCTCTGCAGCAGAGGTAACCTTTGGTCTTGCTTTCCTGGCAAGGTCTTTATGAGAGCCAGTTTCATCATAACAGTACATACTGTAACAGCTGACCTTCGTGTCTTATAATATAAAAATAACAATTGACTACTGTTGTTATTACTTAATTAACTAAATCCTTATGTGTTATTTCATAGTTTTAAAATATCCAATATTGTTTTATGGTATAGTGGTTAGCACTGTCACCTTGCACCTCCAGGTCCTGGGTTAGAATCCTGTGTCTGGTCTGTATGCATAGAGTTTGCATATTCTTGCCATGCTTGGTGGGTTTCCTATGGGTACTCTGGTTTCCTCCCACAGTCCAAAGACTTTCAGATTAGGCTAATTGCCGTTCCTAAATTGTCCGTAGTGTGCAAATGCATGTGTGAGAGTTGACCGGAGGTCCTACCACATTTGTACAAAATAGGAATAAATACAATGGTCACCGCTGGACTCCAATGGTTGCCATTGGCCTCCATAGTCCCTAGTTGGACTACAGAGTTTCTAGATGGATGGATGGAGTATTGTCCTATTGCTACTACATAATGTTCTATATATAGAAATTTTGACACTGTACTGTACATACTGTAGCGAAAAGAATGCGTCTAATCAGTTGTTTCTGATCAGATACCAAGTATGAAAATGTCATTATATTATCATCAAATATGCATGTATATCATGTGTAAATGCATGGAGAAAAACAGGGAGAGAAATATATATGGCTATAAGGTTTTTCCATGTTATAAAGGTTTCTGTAGGTTGTAAATAAGGGGCACCTTTTAGGGGCACCTTTCAAGTAAAACCTGGGTAACCACCCTTTAGAAAAAAAAATACTGTGGCATAAATTGTGATTAACGCACATGCAAAAGAGATAATTTCATCAGAAAAACTATGTCAAATATTGATAAAGAGTTTACCCAGGCCATCACAAATTGGCATATCCTTTGACTCGATTTATGGCTTGTTTTGTATTTATGCTAAGTTAATAATTAAATTATAGGTCTATTGGATAGGCAGAATATTAGGGAGTATTATTTGTAACCATAGCTGTTCCTTGTTGATGTATCGTCCCTTCAGGTTTCTTCATAGGTGGTCCGTCTAACATGATAAGCTCAGCAATTTCAGCAGACCTGGGTCGGCAGGAAGCTCTGCAGGGCAGTCAGGAGGCTTTGGCCACTGTCACAGGCATAGTGGATGGAACTGGCAGCATTGGGGCTGCTGGAGGGCAGGTGGGACTTGAAATTAAACTGCAGCTTTCTCAACTTAGACCATTTTAGTGGATTGTCTCAACAATATTTAAGACAATGTAGGCATTTTACAATTAGGCAACTCCTAATTTTTAAATATTTATTTAAATCAATTAGAAGAACAAATAGCTTTTACAGAATAGCCAATCTGAGATTATCATCTGATTTCCTGATCTTTCTTTTAGTACCTGGTGTCACTCATCGAGAGCAAACTAGGGTGGATGTGGGTCTTCTATTTCTTTATACTCATGGTAAGCTATCTCTTACAAAAATAATGCTCTTATCATCTGCCTGCTGAACTCTAAACCTGTCATTTTTTTGCTGCTTGTTTGATGTTTTTCTTGTATTTCCTCATTATAGACGGGATTCAGCATTGTATTCATAATACCTCTTATTTTTAATGAGATACGCTCCATGTGCAGAGACGGTCAAGCAAGGACACACCAGCTGTGAGAACGCAGCTCTGTTTGTAACCTCCTGTGTCTTCGGAGTTAACGTGAAAACGGTGGAGAGTATGTCAGTCAAGACACTAGGTTTCTGACTTTCTTCTCAGTTGTTTTTAAAGCTGCTTTTTATTTACAATAATGATATTGTTTTAAATAATTAGTGCTAGAGTTCATCAATGTCACTGGTATGAATATTAATATAATGTCAACGACATCAGCTGGCAATGGTGAGATATCATCTGGACAATCATAAAATCTGACTAGACTTGAGCATGTATTATGTACACACATGCTTAATGTAGACCAAATGTAGACCAATGCATGTCAAAATGCACATGTAATGCAATCCTTATAGTTTTTTTAAACCATGTAAATCAGTGATTACCAGCCCTACTCGTGGCACACTAGCCTCACAGTGAAGAACACTAAGTTGAACTGTGTAAATCCTCCTGTAATAAGTTATCACTATGTGGGTATCTGTTCTTTTATCTCATAGGTTCTAGCCAGGGCTTCTAACCAGTTTAAGGTATGAAAAGGAACCCAACATAGCTAGAAATAAAAACACTACCAGAAATGCAATCACTTCTAACTATTTAATCCAGTGATTTCTGTTTATTTGTATTCCATTTCTGAGTTATGGCTCTAGCACTAATATTTTAAACATCATGTGACGCTTGCCGTTCATGTATGCATTGCTAATACGCCGGTGAGGTGTGAAACTGGACCGACATAAAACAGCCAACAAATAAGGAACCTTTAGAGCATATGTTTAAAGTGCCTTTATTTCAGCCTGTAGTTTGATCTTAAAGAAATTTCAGCTTTTTTGCCTTGAAGATAATTTCTCTAAAAATACAAAGAACTTGGCCTATAGACATTTATTTAGCATATGCAATATTTGCTCAACAAATACAAAGTGAAATAAAGAGGTGCGAAGACAGATCATTTGGTAATGTTGAACTATGATTTGCTTTTGAAACACAATATAAATCTTATTTTTAAAGATAAGAGATTTTATTGGCTGCTGTATGGGCAGGCCATCTTTAGACATACTTTCTGTAGAGTTGCTAAATTAGTCAATCATTCCGTATTTTACTTTGTTGCCTTTTGAATATTGTTCAAGTATTTTTTTTTGTTCCTGGAATTTGATACCTGTGACACTTATCCAAAACAGATTTCTTTTAGTTGTATTTTTATTTAATGAGAAAAAGTGTAATGTTAAAAAAATTTTACTTTGTAAATGTATGTTTTGTTCAGTTTTGACCACTCATTTATTTGCTTCATAAGTCACCTAGAGGGTTATATTCAATGGGCAGTTGATAAATTAAATTGCCACTAAATGGCCATTGTATAGGTTAAACCTATAATATAAGTCAGATTACAGATTGTAGCCAATATGTCACTACAGCACAATTTGCACCTACCGGTCGAACAGGACCTCTGGTGCTCAGGTGTTATTTGGGTGGTGGACATTCTCAACACAGCTGTGACACTGACATGGATAGTTTTTGTTTGTCCAAACCCATTTGGGAGATATTTTAAGAAATCTACCTGGTACACTACATTCCATCTGATATTAATAATCACAAACAAAATTCTATCAGAGCTAGTTCCATGGTGGTTTCTTTTAATTTCTTTCCTAAAGATGACTAAATTAATATTTAATTCTGTGAAGCAAATATTTAGCATAATGGTATGTTACACACTGATGTTCACAGTGATCAATATTTGTTTTTTAGGTTTTAAAGTTTTAAAGTTTTTAAAATCTAATCACATTTTTGCAAACCTTTGTTTAGGTGAAGTGTATAGTACATGTTACGTGATATTCTGTCTGCTATCTTACAACCAAACTATTCAGATGTATGCTTACTTGTTCATGTGAACATCTTGAACTGTTAAATACAGGATGATGTTAAACACAACGTGCTTATCACAGAACTTAACTTTTTACTGCAACTCCTTTCATTTTTTTTAGTGCATGCCCTCAGATCTGTTCCTATTTAATGAAACAAAAATGGAAACACTATCACACAGTGCAGGTGTGATTTTGTAAATCTCATGGAAAACTGGTGTTACTCTTATATTGATGAAATGCATTTTACTGTTTTCTTTTTTAATGTGAAAGCTTTTATTTATTATGAATGTTTCACATTGCACTTCAGAATGAAATGCCTAAACATTTGTATAGTTTGCTGGATGTTATCATGCTTTTTTTCCTTTTCTATGCCTATCCTGTTTTAGATAAAGAATGCTTTTGAACTCATGCAAACACTTTGTATATACAGTAAAAACTTGCAGATAAATGTATTGTCCTGATATAATTTTTTCATATCACTATAAATGTCAAATCATTGTTTACATTAGATTAAAAATAATATTATTGAGTTTGTAGTCCAAATGAGTGATTATTAGACCAAACTCACAAAAGGTCTATAGTCGTATAGAATTATGGATGATA
>JAOTRS010000015.1:7210641-7222507 GCA_028565755.1 Dinotopterus cunningtoni | reverse complement strand
TACTTAAAAAACCTGAGTGCAAAAACTTGCAAAATAAAAATTGAGTAAATTTTACTTATTACTTTTTTCAGTGTAGCCTCTGATTAGAATTGTCTTCTTGCTTGTTTTGCTTGACTTTAGTATGGCTATGGATTATAATATTCTCATAGATAGATTAGATCAAATTCAAATATATTTGTCACATACTGTACACAGTCATACACAGTACGATATGCAGTGAAATGCTGAGATGCTTAGCTGTTGAGTTAAGGGAGCAGGCCTCTCCTGCCTATGTCTTTTTGAATAATTGTTACCAGTTTCTAGACTTCTCTGTGCATACTAAATATATATAGTATATAGCTTTCATTATAATGCTGATGACACAGTTGTGTTAGAAAGCCGTAGCAGAAAGCCACATCAGAAATCAAGCACAATAAAGTTGAGAAATGTGGAAATGTGCAAAGGACACACTGAATGCTTATGAACTTCCTTCTACGTAATTCTGACAAGACAGCAGTACTCATGCTAGGCCCACTGCACATGCAGCTAGAAGTTTCGTGATCAGATAGAAACAGAAAGGCCATCCATGGTTACAAGTGCAGCAATAAAAGACTTCTGTGTTATTGACTCTTTATTTGATGCTCAGGTTGATAAAATACTAGAATAGCTTTCTTTTATTTCAAAGATAGTGGTAAGATAAAAAATATAATGCAAAGAAAAAAAAAAACATGTTTTTGCTCCTGTTGTTCCAGAATGGAGGAGTGAGAACCAGAAGATATGACACATCACTCCCATCTTATGCACTGCATTGGCTCCCAATGAAAGACCAATCTAGTTTTTTTGATCCACCATGCCTATGAAACAGGGCAGGCTATTTGTTGCCATTACAATTAATGAAGCCTGCAGAAGAGCACAGAGTTTTTTTTTTTTTTTTTTTACAAAGCCCCACCATTATGGAATAGCCTTCCAATTAGTGTTTGTGACTCATACACAGTCTCACTGTTAGTGACTGAAAACAAATATGTTTATCAAGACTTTTATTAATAGTAGTGAACTCAGAGGTTTGGATGTAGATGGCTTTAAACTACAAAATCTAAAAGCATTAAAATTTCCATCAGTGAACAGCTAATAGCTTCAACAAAAAGGATGCCATATTAGAATTATGGTTAGTTTTGATTGAATCTGTTCCTCTCAAGGTTTCTTCCGTATGTCATCTCTGGAGGTTTTTCCTTGCCACCGTTGCCCCCAACTTGCTCATTAAGGAAAACCTAAAAAAATGCTCTAAAAGTAAATGTGAATTTAATAGAATAGTTATGGAAGAAAAGGCAATTGTGCTATATTTATGGTTCAGGCTAAAAAAAAAAAAAACGGTAAAGAGTAGCAACAAATCGATCTGGATAGATTTGAAGAAGTGGGCTGGTTTGAGAACTTTTTTTTTTTTTACCAAACATAGCAAGTCTGTAAAATAGTTCATGACCAGTCTCACCAGACTGACACTCTCTAGAAATGCAACAATCAACTTATTAGTGAAATTCAAGCTCTTCAAGTCATTGGTGGTTTTTATCTTCTCTTGTATGAGTGAGGGAGCTGTATGCTCATGGCAGTGACAGAAAAGCAGACAAAGCAGAGGCATTTGAGTATATGAAGCCTTTTGCTCATCTCCTACTGTACAAAGACCGAATTTTAATGTCATGCACACCATCACCAACCATGTAAGCAATCACTTTATCAACAACATTACAGTATTAAGCACTGCAAGCATGCCTGGTATGCCACAAATCTCTGTCCAAGACTTTCCAATGCTTAGTAGGGAGAAAGCCCTACCAGAGCTGCCAGCACATTGGCAATAGCAAAAAATGAACTGGGCACCAAACTGGTACATGCTGCCAAAAAGTGGAAAGTCTTGACTTACACTTCACTCACTCTCTCTCACTCCCTCCCTCTCCATCTATCTCTCCTTTTCCCTTTCCCTTCCCCATATTTAAACACTTATGCAGAAGAGCAGCTACACAACAGAAGATACCCCAGACCCATGTTTGTATATTTATGGATTTATTTTCATGAATGGTTATGCATGCAAAAAAAGTCTCATGTCTGCAGTAACAATGTTTGCAAAAATACTCTATAGCGAAGCAGGACAATCAGATTTCCATTTAAAATGTTTGTCTTGAGACAAATATTTATCATCTGCCCTACAGTTTAATGAGAACAAATATTCAATTCAATTCAATTCAATTCAATTCAATTCAATTCAATTTTATTTATATAGCGCTTTAAAAAATGGTCATTGTCTCAAAGCAGCTTCACAAAATGAAAAGAAAAGAAAATACACCAACATGAATGAAGCATTAATGGATCATTTAGCATGCTTTCTCAATCATTACACACTGTAATAGGACTGAATAAAAAATACTAAATAAAATACAATATGAATTGTTAACTCAAAAATTAAATAGCAAAAAGCAAAACAACTTAGTTGTAAATAAGCAAGATAGACAATGTAATTGAAAATAAATGACACATGGAGAGTTCATTAGTAATATACAGTACATACTATAAAACATTGCATGTGTATCAGAAATAATGGAACCACCTTTAAGGCATATTTAGTACAGTATGTGTATATTTTAACTGGTAACTATTTAAAAAATTCAGGGGGCATATGTGCTATAATTATGCTAATTAACGGTGAGTAGTACAGTATACAGTACTGGTGATGCTGAATGCTGAGTAGTTGGAAAAAATGAGGGGAAATGAGGTTGCTGCTGAGATAGTTACAAAAACAACCAAATTTTAAATAGTATTTTTACACGCTTTGCAGTCTTTCTTTAATCTCATTAACGTAATTAAATTTGCATCAGAGTCGGCCAGGATACAATACCCCTGGACCCTTGCTCAACAGTGGCATTTTGGCATTCAGCTTGAACCCCCAACCTTCCAATCATTAAACCAGAGCTTTACCTGTTTTAGCCACCCCCGCCCCTACCAAAGTCTCATCACTCATCTTCTATACCCCTTTATCCTACATTCACACATTGGGAATGCCAATCAGCCTAATCTGCATGTATTTGGACTGTGGGAAGAAACCTGGAGTTCCTGGAGGAAACCCACCAAGCATTAGGAGAACATGCAAAGAGACCCAAGGTAGGAATCAAACCCCGAAACCCGGAGGTGCAGGGTGACTAATCACTCAGCCACCGTGCTGCCCCCCCTACCAAAATAACTAGCAAAAAATATAAAAAACGAAACTAGTAAGCACTGTCATCAAGCACCTACGGAGTTGGGGGTTTATATCTTACCTCTGTTTTTTGTGTGTGCAGGCATGCTCTCCATGTGCTTGGTGGGTTTTCTCTGGGCACTTCAGTTTCCAAACACATGCATTGTAGGCTGAGTAATGTTTCCAAAACATTACCACTTTAAATTGATTTATATATAACCATAAAATAATATTAAATTATTATGCATTAAAAGGCAAATGTTACCAATCATTTTAGTTGCTCAGATGGACCTTTTTAAATTAGGAATTTTGTGTAACCTGACCTCTGACGTGAAGATGTGGACATGGCACAGAAGCCAGACGCAGACTGGTTACAAGCTACAGCAAACTGGCTGTATAGGCTGAAGCATATTCTGACATGTGGACTGTTTTGATTCTGTAGCTGGAGGGAGGTCAGTGTGAGTGAGTGAGGGCTTGTGAATGCTACTGAATACCAATTCATGTTGAATGGCAGGTTTACAATGTCACTCTCATTCTTACCAATATGCACCAGAGCAGGCCAAGCACTTTCATTATTCACAGCTAGACTGTTAAACAGAGGGTGGAAGGTGAAACTAAAATATTACACAAATGAGAATTTGGAGACTGATTTGGCTGCAAGAGGAACCTGCCACATGGCATCATTAGCAGTCTGATGATAGAAATTATTGATCCTAAGGGGTTCATTCACTATTTCTCCAGGAAGCATTAGGTTAATGAGTTGTGCCAACAGAGCAACAAAACCAGACATTTTCTCATTAATAACTAGTTTAATTACTCAATAGAAGTAAAGGGGAAACATTAGTTAGCAACAATACACACCATACAATTTATGATATATGATATGAAGGATCATGAATACAAATCTTAAAAATGCAATATTTCAAAACATTTGGATTAATAAATGATATCATTATTAAGAATAATGAGAAATAAAAAAAATGAATAGAAGGTGCAAAATTTATAGTTATAGGCAAAGGCACACATATAGATGGAATAAAATGCTTACATAAAAAACAAACAAACATGGCCCTATTGCAGAAATTTTGTGCATGTGGATATTTGTTGCTGTTTATCCTCCACCTCATGGCTGGAGTGACTAAGTGACTTACATATTTAGATCTCATTATACATCTGAACACCTTGCTTAGGGGCCCAACAGGGGAAACTTTATGGTGATGAAGTTTTAAAAGTGGAACCTTCTTGACCATAGTCCAATGCCTTCACCACTGAGCTACCCCTGCTCCTAGCTAGAAGAATGCAGCCTACAGTAGGTTAGCTAGCTAAGCCATTTTGCTTCCAGCACCTACAGTAGTCTACTGCAAGGAAAGGCAAGCTTGGTACTTCTATATGAGGCAATTTTTATTTAATTATTATACACACACACAGTATTTTTTGACGATAGTAAGTAGATATTTGTATTCTGTGCATAAGTTTCTGCTGGTTGTAGGATGGGGTGTATGTCTTTCTTTTAATATTTCAGGTCCCATTCAATTCATCATGCTGCTTCCTGCAGTTGATTAGTTGCTCACTTGCTCTTCCCTTGTTCTGATCTCCTACTTGACGATTGGTTGAACAGGAGACCCGAAGGCCTACTTAAGCCCTTACGATTGTTGCAGACTGTGCCTATGGTTGTTTTGATTGACGTGAAATATATACTGTGTATGACGCCTTGCTAAGTTTTGTGAGTCCTGATTTCCACTTTTGATGTTGCTTAGTATCCTGAGAGACTGTCCCGTGTATGGCCCCTTAGCTTGTTTTGACCTTGATTTGGATTTGCTCTTCTTTGGGTTTGTTTGCCTTGTTTCATAAATACATTTTGTTTATATTTGTATATATTTTGTATTTAGTGGTTTCAAATTAAAAAAAAATATTTGTCATATACACAACCATACACAGTATGATATGCAGTGAAATGCTTACATGTATGTATAAGTATATAAAAATGAAATAATGTAAAAAAAAGTAAGGACTGTATAAATAAACTGTATTAGGTATGTGGAATGTGCAATGTGCAGACAGCTGCAGGATGGGGTTTAGTAGGAAGTCCGCTGATTTTGTTTATATATTGTTTTCTCTTGGTTTTGGTTAGTAAGCGACTAAGGGTATAGTGCTGTATTTTTATTTCTTTCTTTTGGTATATCTTTAGGTATTTCAGTTCTAAACCATCTAGAGGAAATTTTATTATTTTGGCCTTGTCGGCTTCTGAAGCTCAAAGCCACCTTTTGGGGATTTGCAAGTACATTTTGTAAATAAACACTAAGCAAAAGCACTATTGGTCTCACCCCCTTTTTATTTATTTTTCACCTTTTTCTCTTCTTTTCTTTCCTGTTACGGCCCAACCCAAACCCGGGTGCGTAACATTGTTTAATTTAAACTTGCTAAA
Source organism: Dinotopterus cunningtoni (assembly GCA_028565755.1). Taxonomy (NCBI): domain Eukaryota; kingdom Metazoa; phylum Chordata; class Actinopteri; order Siluriformes; family Clariidae; genus Dinotopterus; species Dinotopterus cunningtoni. The sequence goes on along the minus strand of JAOTRS010000015.1, from coordinate 7,216,886 downwards.
GCAATGCAACTGTATAGCTAGGGGCATACACATAACAAAAATAAATATTTCTGTTCAAAATAGTTGGATCATAATGTTTTCAGTGGGATGTTTTTTCCTCACAAGAATTAAAACATGACCTGTACAGCTACTCACAGATCTCACATCTAGCCAGTCCTTAAAGTTGGCAGCTTCATATATCAATAAACTGCACTTACATGTACGGTAGCCTGAAGTCAGTTCCTGGATAAAGAATGCTATATAAAACACAGGAGATAAAGACAGAGAGGTATGGCTTCATTGCCCGGCTGTCAATAAAGTGTTGCATCTAATGTGGAGCTGTCATCATTTAGGAAATAGAAAAGCAGAAAGCAATGGGCAGGTACAGTATAGTTGCAGGTTTTCATTCCAACCAAGCAGGAATCACATCTGATTCCAAACATTTAATGGGTTGGCCTTCAATCAACTCTCAGGTATGGCTGCTGCTTGGTTGGATTGAAAAACTGCAGCAACACTGGGTTTCATGGATATGATTTTATGGCAGTTTCCTAACGTATTTAAAGATCAAGTGAAAGTAGTACCAATTTTATTGGGAAGGCAATGTTACGGTAGTTACAGTGACAATCAAATAGTTTTAACTGTAACTCTTCATAGTTGCAGATTTAGTAAGTTAGATTAACGTACGAACCTCTGAATGTTACTTTTCATAAAAAGAAAATGACATCAGTTTGTTAAAAGGACAGTAGTGCTTTTAGATGAGCAGAGTTATACAATGATCAGCAGTGTTGGGGGATGTTACTTTTTAAAGTAACTAATTACATTACAAAATGACTGCCTTTAAAAAGTAATCAGTTACATGACAGCGTTACTTTCTAATAAAAGTAACTAGTTCGAGTACTTTTCCATTGCAGAAAATGAAAACTCATTGTGATTCCTCATGCATGTTGTTTTAGTCAAGACCTGGCCCATAGTCTGTTAACTACTAATACCGCTATCTCACCTACGCGGTTTTGTGCGGTGGCCGTAAGTACGGTTCATCATGATTTACCACGAGTTATGGCGCTGTGATTAGGTTTCCATCTTTCTGCGTTTCCATCTTTTCTTTTTCGGGCCTCGCATAGTCAAACCGCATAGGTGAGATTGGGGTATAACAGCAGGAATAACAGAGGGTTATCGGGGGTGTGGCTTGTAAGACGACTTTCAAATGCACACACTATAACGGATTGGGAATGAGTGCTGTCTGGCTCACGAATCCAAGTACTCTAATACCCCTATTTCACCTACTGTATGCAGTTTGACTCATGGTGAAATGCAGTGTTAGGCACCATGACCCGGCGCGATTGCCTGCCGACATTCCGTGAAGTTTTGCAAGGTCCGCAAGCTTCCGTGAGGATCGCCAATAAAATTAAACAACGCGGAAAGATGGAAACGTAATCACAGCGCAAAACTCGTGGTGAATCATGATGAACCGTACCTACGGCCACCGTGCGAAACCGCATAGGTGAGATAGGGGTATAACGCTTTATTTTGTAATGCATTACACCCAACACTGCTGATCAGCCACAACACATGCGAAGTGACTAGATTATCTTGCAACAGTGGCACCAGCCATGGGCTTGGTGAGAGATGGATGGATAGATAGTTTCATACTCTATGTAGATAAATACATTATATGTATCTACTGTATCTTTCTTTAATCCATCCATCCACCCACCCATCCACCCATCCATCCATCCATCCATCCATCCATCCAGGAAGCAAGTAAATGGTCAGTTCTTGAAGTTGGTGTGTTAAGAGCGGGAAAAATGGACAAACCCAAGGACCTGAGTGAAGTTGACAAGAATTAAATTATTTTGCCTAGAATATGGAAAGAAATGGGGAGTGTCCAGTATACAGTGGTTAGTATATGCAGTACCAAAAGTGGTCCAAGAAAGAACAACTGGCAACAGGGTCATGGACACCCAAGGCTCAGCGATGCTGGTGGGCAGCAAAGGTGGTGAATGTGCCTGATTTACCTGGGGAAGAGATTGCATCAAGATGTACTTTGGGAAGAAAGCATGCCTACGGAGGCAATGTAATGCACTGGACAATGTGAAAACCTTGGGCCCTGGCATTCATGTGGATGTTACTTTGTTATGTACCACCTAGTTAAACATTGATGCTGACAAAGTACACCTCTTCATGACAGTGATATTTTATATGTATAAATTACCATGTAAATGTTTCATTGCTTTTATTGATGATTTCGTAATGGATGAGGAACAAGTAGATCACTAGCCTATTTACAGGTACCAGACAGGTAGACATTAAGCAGAATGTGTAAAAACAACAACAACAACAACAACAACAAAAAATCCAGTGGGTAGCAGTTTTGCAGGCAGAAACACCTTGCTATGAGATAAGAGATTGGCCAGACTAGTTTGAACAGACAAGAAGTTTATGGTCACTCAAAACCACTCCTAAACTGTGATGAACAGGAAAACACTTGAATGCATAACACAGACTACAACAGCATAAGGCCAAATCGGTTAACATGTGCCCAGCTGGCTGAAATATCTCCATGCAACCTGTTGAAATTACCACCTGCAAAGAGTAGCACATGTCCATTCAATTACGTTCACATCCAAACTCCTTACTTTCAGGAAAACTGGCATATTAGTGGCATCACCACAGCATCACTGTTGGCCTTCTTTGTAAAACATGTGATAAGACCTGGTAGGTGACACAATTTGTGTTTTCCTTGTAGTCTCCTCACATTGCTCAGGGTTACATACAAGCCTCAAGATTAATCTCCCATGAAATTGAGTAGGGTGATCCTGCTTTTGCAGAGGGTAAGTGCTATTTGTTGTTAGGTGCACAGAGTGGCTGCAGAATTGTACTGCATGCTTCAGATCCCTAAGTGCAGCAAACAAAGGAGAGAATGAGGAAATAAAGCAACAACATGGCACCAAAATGCTGTGGATGGTGATGGAGTAGACAAAAGATAAAACAGATAATGCAAGTTAGTTACTATTAAGTCAGATGATTAGGCTATTCATAAAAAAAATGGGTCCATTGGTTTGGATTAGGGTTCAGATAGTATTCTGTTCCATGTTCCATTTAATGGTTTTGTGAACATTCCTCTAACATTCCGGAAAAAAAAATACCATACACCCTTTGGCAAATATCCCTTACCATACAATACAATCATAAGAGAATGGAATGATCCCAGGACATTTCAGGGACAGGGTATAAAAAAAAAAAAAAAAAAAAAAAACCTAACGTGAACCCATGCAAACGTTAGGGAAATGTTCTTTGGTTGCTGGGCTAGTGGTTTTCATATCATATGGTTTCTTTTGCATTCTTTATTGTAAGGGAATTGAAAGGAATGTAGAAGTGGCGAACTATTAAGAAACAGTGAGGATGTATTGTGCAATCAGATATAAAATAAGACTAATATGGCCTTGGTGAGTTGTGGATTGCAGTAGTTTTTACAGGATTCTAAGAATTTAACTCATTAATCAGCTAATGATCTGGATATGAGACACTAATGTGTGTGTGCCTGCTATGTTCTACTGCAACAGCACCAAAGAAAATACAAATATGGTGAAAATAGATAAATAAATAAATTCAAACAGCGCACTGCTCTCATTCTTTCCTCAGAATCAGACAAGCATTAGCTTCTTCCAGAAAAGCAATGAAAATATAATCAATACTGTTTTCCTCTATGCCACAAAGGTACTCTGTCCAGCTGTAGACAAAATGTTTTTGAATTTACTGTAGAGGATTATGAATGTCGACAATATTATGAAATATAAACCTCCTTCTCTCTTTCTCTCTGCTCAACGCGAGATGAAGTGTAGCTTAACAATTGATACCTTGTCGCTCCAGTCCAGCTGTGCTCTATTCAGCCTATTCATCCTTTTTGAGGCAGCCTTCTATTCATGAAAATGGACATGCATAGCTTATGGGACCTACTTTAGGATGTTTTTACTGGAAGAGAAAATAGCTCTGTTGCAAAAAACTTTCACATCATTACATAAAATCACACAGGACCCTTCTTCAGCTTAATCATTCTTTCATTTGCCCTTGTTTTCTCCATTACTGGGAAAATTCCTATTATACTGATACTTATGCAAGTCAGTGTGCAATGAGACTCATGGGATCTTTATTGTTAACAAGCTGGCTGCTCTAATTACTCTACCGTACCTCATACGCTCAGTGAAACTGTGGATTAACTGAAACATGTAAACACAGACATGGAGCCGTAATTAAAGATGAGTTATTTGTACATAGAGAAGAAAGATTTTTTGAAAGATGTAGAAAAGATACATGCATGGGGTGCTCAGTTATGTGCAGTTGTGAACATGAATCTAAGTCTTTTTTTTTCTTGCAATTCTTTCAGTTCAGGTGACAAACTTTATTCATTGGTGCACAACTGTCGGAAAATGTTCTGTAACATGTGCATCTACCATTTAACTTCCCACCTTCTATTATACTGCATTTTTAAAGGTCAGACTCTGACAGATAATTGCACCAATGAGTTTCTGAATCTTTATCACAACTGTAATCATCTATTATAGACTAACTTATTAATAATAGCAATTAATAATGACAAAAAATAATGGCAATACCAGTGGTTTAAAAAATAAGCTTTCAGCTCCTCACTATATATGTATAACTCAGCTCTGAAAACACTTCTAAATGTTTAGTCATTAGTCTGTGTAGGACTGTGTGTTGATGGATGATGAGAGAATGTACACACTCCTGGTAGGTGGGAGACAAAAACAACAGTCTGGCATTCAGGACTAAACTCCTAATTAAGATTTATATAGGTCTCAATAGAACTTGGTGCATTTTGGGCTAATAAATCTCTAAGGAGTTCCACCCTCTCTTTCAGTTTCTAAACACTCATTTTCTCTTTGTCCTTCTCTCTGGTGATCTTTTCTTCATAGCCTGTGATAATAAAGGATAATTTAGATGCTAAGTGAGTCAAAATGATGTATTATACTGCATTATTATATCACCGAGACCTTGCTTGGAGCTGTGTGTGTTTGGTTGGATGCACAGTGACAATGGCAAAGCTGCAGAGTTGATGCCGAGTTGCATACCTTAGCCACAATCATGAACTCAGAGCACTGGTCAAATCACTGGCAGAAACAGACACCTTTCTTATCCAAGGCCTTTTAGCAGTGTTTTATGATTTTCAACATAAAATCATCAAATCATTTTTCCACTGATCATTCCTTTTCAGCTGTGCGCATTTGCCCAGAACATAGGATAGCTTTCAGATAAATGGGTTTAACACTACATTTACTTTATGAAGGTCCCAGGTTCAAATCCCACGACCACCAAGTTGTCCCTGTTAGGCCCTTGGGGAAGGCCCTCAACTGCTTTGTAAGTTGCTAAGGGTGTCTGCCAAATGCCTCAACGTAAATGAAAACCACCTGAGCATCCAGTCATACATTAAAACGTTGTTTAGGATTTACAATGTGAGGACGTAAGTGCAAGTAAAAGGCAGGCTTTATTATAGGAACATTATTGATCACGGGTATCTTAAAACGGTGTTGAGTCACGTGCAGAAGTCAGGCGATCAGCAAATGGAATATCTAAGGTTAAATTAAAACGTAGTCAAAGTTCAAAGCATGGACCGTACACAAGAAAGCAATAACATTTATGAGCATTTTTTAGACCAGAGATAACTCACAAGAGTGTATACTTTGCAGTAATCTGCAGGTGTCAAGCTTAATTTATATTCCTGTGGACATTGGGATCAGGTGTGTCTTGTTAGTAATTCAGTGATCTGGAGTGTGCATGCTGGTATTGCAGTTCTTTTGATTGCTGTGTCTTATTCTCAATTCGGCCGCAGGTGATGTGATGGTTGTCCCTCACATGAGAGAATTACAGTTGGTATAAAATTTATTTCTAAAAACCACAACCAACCATGGAGAGAAAAAAAGAGAGAAAAACTGGCAGAACTCTTTGGGAAGGAGGAATGGCATTACGCCTATGAGTCAGAGTGAAACTATTCAATTCAATTCGATTGAAAAAAATGGTCAGATAGTCCCTGACGAGCAAGCTGAGGGCAACAGTGGCAAGGAAAAACTCCCTGAGATGGCAACAGGAAGAAACCTTGAGAGGAACCAGACTTACTGTAACAGGGAACTCATCCTTATTTGGGTGAAACAGAAAGCAGGAATTAATCTGCATTCATACTGTGTGTTAGGTGGCAGACAGTTCAGTATAACAGTTGATGTTAATTGATGTTAATATGGAGTCCAGGTAGT
>JAOTRS010000015.1:7157440-7168485 GCA_028565755.1 Dinotopterus cunningtoni | reverse complement strand
TTTAAGGTCACTGGCAGTCGTGTAAGCATTTCACTGCATATCGTACTGTGTATGACTGTGTATGTGACAAATAAAATATGAATTTGAATTTGATATGTGAACAGACCGCGGTCCTACTTCAGTTTCATTCATGGAAGTAGCTTACATGTAGTCAGACTTAAGTCACTTTGTCAGACTTAAGAACAAATCCGATTTATGAACGTGCTCCCGGAACAGAACTCGTTCGTAAATCGGGACTTACAGCAAGCTGATGGCTAGGGTGGACAGCTGAACCATACTGATGGCCAGCCGGACATCAGTATGGTGAGTAGTGGGTCTTGGGTACGAAACTGATGACTATTTTTTTTTTTATCTACACATCCAGAGCCTGACCATCTTGGAAACTATCTCACAAGAGGCACGCTACAGAGGTAGGGCCAATGCCAGACTTCAATCGCTCCTCATCTTTAGCCTCCGTCAGCAGCAACTGTCCCCAGGTCCGGACATCCGCTCCAATCTTCGGAAGCCAAGGGTCTGCACTCTCTGCACCCTCCTCCCTGACTCTCACCTACCCTCCACTTTTGTTAAATGAAAGAGCACATTTTTTTCTCACCCTCCATCTCTCAGTGTCTGTATTTGGTTTGCCTTGGTCAAGACTTTAAAGAATTACATACACATTTTGCTATGTTAAGGTGCAGGATATATGTATTGTGTTGCATTTAAAGATATAAGCAGAAATGTAATGAAAAAAAAAATCCAAAACCCAAACTATTATGCATTTAATTTCTTTCTAATGCAAAAATGCGAAACATACTATTCTTATTTGCCTCTGAAGGTTATGTCAATGTAACAACAATAACTTTCTATTCTCTTCCACTTTATCACTTACTGTAAGGCAGCAAATTCACAAAAGATGATTTATGATGTATAAGCTCATGCATATTCAGGTCCTCCTCACACACTGCTATGGGACTATGGAGAAATGACATCCTGGGGGAGGGAAGCTGGTACAGCCAGCTGGTGGACATTTTTTCCTCCATATATACTATGGATTCCAAACACAATGCTATAAATATGGTCTATTGTCTTTCAGTCCTGTGGGATTGACTGTCTTTTTTCTTTTTCTTTCCATTTTTAGCTACAGTCCAGAATGGTTGTCAATGCACAGAGGAAGACTAGATTCTGCATGTGGAACATAAAGTCAGTGCTAGTTGTTGGGTTATTAATATCACCAAAAAAAATAAAAGTTTAATGTGTTCCAGTTTTCTGTGCTTTTTATGTTTGCAGCATTCACATGAGAACTTTTTAGTAACACTCTGACTCAGATCTTATTTACAGTAAGTAAAAAAATTGTGTTGTTCACAATGACATGGGTGATTACATTATTATTTTTAAATTATATTATTATTATTATTATTATTATTATTATTATTATTATTATTGGACCAATAAACAAAAGGAGGAAATTAAACTTTAATTTAATTAAAAAATTTTAAACTAAGGACTATTAAACTTTATTGTGTAAATCATAGAATCTTTGTTTAACCTTTCTTTTACCATATCTTGATTTACAAACTTGCTTTCATTGCTTTCCCATGACCAACTTTGGCTCATTTAGTTTTCTGCAGGGTGAAACCTGACCAAACTATAAAAACTAAGCAAGCCTTTTTTTCTGGGGGCAAATAGACTAATGCAATGAATGCAACATAAGATACAGATGTTGGAGGTGATTGAAGATAAAGCTAATCATGAAACTTATTTTTTCTATTTAATATATTCATTTTTAATATCTTAACATACACTTTTTTTTTACGTGTGATTATCACATTTGTGAAATTTTTCAAAGTTTTCGACTATGACTTGAGTTCAAAAGCAGAACGTTTTTTTTTTTTTTACATAATTAAAATATTTTAATTGTGGCATTTAAAAAAAAAGGTAAAAATTATGTTTTTCACAAAAAGGGAGTATAGAATGTCAATTTGTTCCACTCACTCACTCCGTCTATACCACTTTATTCTGTATTCAGGGTCGCAGGGGCCTGGAGCCTATTCCAGGAGACTTGGGGCACGAGGAACATGCAAACTTCATGCACACAGAGATGGAAATCGACCCTTGCCGAGAATCGAACGGAGACCCTGCAGGTGCAAGGTGACAGTGCATAACCTACCATGCCACCCAATTTATTCCAGTCTATTTTTATGAGACATGTGTAGTTTAAAAAGTTTAAAAAGTATAGATTATCTTTAGGTACCACTTGCCATTTCTTACAATATCACAGATATAATTTGTGATTTATTAGATTGAAATATGAAATGACCCTTAGTCCTCCTGTCTAATCTGACAAACTGCCTTATTTTCATACACTGCACTCTCTGACTTTGTATATATTTAATATTAATTCTTCCTTTTCATGTTAAATGTGTGGTAGACCTTATGACAGCTGCTGTTCCTATCTTAGTCCCTGTGGTCATTCATCTTTCATGGTAGATTAAGTCGCATTAGACACAAGCGTAATTTGCTCTCAGTGTGCATAATCCTTGCCCACTGAGGCTTTGATTGTTCTACTTTTAGGAATCATCAATCTAGGCACAGCGTAATGACCTCACTCCCACCAATAGACACTTCTCTCTATTATCACACCAGAACCCACCCACATAGAACTGTACCTTTCAAATACTTTCAATTCACCCAAATCACTGCATCACGTTTTTACCCTGTAAGCTCAGGAGAAAATGGACAGCTACTGTTGCTATAACAACCCAACACTTAGCAGAGCAAATCTTGTTTTATATTGAATCATGTTTGTGATGGACAGACTCCTGGGGATCAATCGTTTGACCTAGTTATAGATCTGCTTCACATATTGTCCTCCTATCTGTACTTCTCAAATGTTTTGTATGTAAAAGAAAGGCTGATTTCTCATTAAATGTTTTGCTAAATTAAATGTATTAAAAGTAATTAGGTAACTATGCTAGTTGTGTTTTCAATAGTATTTTTGTTCAAATTAAGAATAATTTACAGTAGGAACACATGATTAGTGGATTATCAACTTTTTTGGTTACTACATTGTTGTAGGTAAGATGAAAGGTGTGAGAAAACTGGAAAGCCTGTTGGAAAACCAATCAGATACTGGGAGAACTCTTGAAACTTCTTATAGTGAGGGCTAGTTCAACTTAGGACCCTAACACTACTTTCAACATTTTTTGTAGAAAATGGTCTGCCTTTTGTTGTAATTGTATTTATTATAGATGTGGGTAAATTACCAACACCTTATTAACCCAATAGCATTATAAAACCCAAAGCATGTTTATTAATTTTTTTTATAACTACACTTTAATAAATGTATACAGGTTTCAGGATTGCATGCCATATCTGTGCAGCCCAATCTAGGCAATATGATGGAACAATAATTTAATTTTAACCAGTCATTTAACAACATGATTGAGAAAAAAAAAAACCCATTAATATAGGCAAATAAAGGCCATAGACACATGTTATTATTTTGTTTCCGGATGTTTCTGTGACCAACAAATAAGAATAAGAGCATTTTTTGAGTTCTTCTGTTCCAGTTTTCTGGTAAAGGTAAAATGTATGTGTTTTGTAAAAGTAATAACTTTTTTTGACAGGATGGTCTTCATGGAACAGTCCTCAGTTGCCACATGCATCCAGTTACTAGAACATCCAGTTACAGTCCAACCTAGAGATGATTAAACCAGTTTCAGGCGTTGAGGAAGGTAATTCTGTTGTTTTTTACAGCCTGATGAGGACCCACCCAGTGTGTTCAACTCTGGTCTCATCAGAGTCTGAGGAAGGGTCTGTCAGTTTCACACATTATTAACCATTAACAAGGATGCAGGACAAGGAATCACATTCCCTGAATTTTCGTATTAATACAATTTCCATAAATATCATGCCCAATTAAAAGCTGCATTATGGAATAATTTTTAGAACATGTCTATATTGGTCTACATTATCAATCTCTCTTTTCACAACTCATGTTATTGCCAACCTTGAGGATAATTAGGTTATAATTTACATTTTGCTCAGAAAAGAGGCCGGATGAGGATTAGCACATTACTGAGGCAGGCTTTGACTCGTTTTATGGAAAGATGGACACTTCCTCTGCAGCTGGCTTTGGGCTGTTTTTCAGCTGGTCAGTTTGACTGATGAGGCAGGATTTGTGCCATTTTCCAGAAAGATGACCATCCTAGCCGATATGGAATGACTGTCTGTCACTTTGATAGTTCACTCCCAGATGACAGGATATTTAAGCAGGAATGAAAGCTTTGAGATCCCAAAATGGCAGCTTTCCAAAAATGCCATCACAACATGAATACCATCTTAGAATGTGTGAATTTTTAAAATGAAATACTGTATTCAAAATGCATATGGACAGCATCCACATTTGATTAAACCAGTGTTGAAATCCTTCCAACAGTGTTTGAAGCACAAATAATTTCCCGTGCAATTAAAAAATAACATTGAATACTAAATGTGTGCAAAATTAAAGCACTTACACTGTCAACAAGGAATTTTAGCAGGTAGAGGTATGTACGTAGCTTTACCTCATTTACATACCCACTTGCCGTGCCGCAGACTGAAGAATTACCAACGTCACATTATGTATGTATCTTTTTTTATCTTGTATTTATAAAAAAAGTGTTTCTTTTTAATTATTAGTTTTATATTTAATCATACACATCCACTGCAAAGCACTATATGTTAAGGATTTCATTTCAGTTGATGAGAATGTCTAAACCAGTGAGTCACATAATTTCTTGGTATTTCTTTATTGCATACTGTACAGTCCTTGAAAGTAAATTTAAACGCAGTTTCCCTGGTGATCATTACCTTATGGGTAAAATGGCCAATTTTAATTATAACTAACAATATGTCCTGAGCAAAATGTCAGTATTCCACACAAACGCCTTTAAATTGTACTGTAGATCCCTGGACCAAAACATTATAATAATGTAAGAATGATGGAAAAAAAAACATTTTTTTCTGTTTCGAGGGAAAGAGAAATTTTAGGAAAAGCTGCAAAAAGTATTACAAAATGAGTTTGTGTACAGTATGTTTTATATCAAAATTGTTTTGGTCATGAAAATACTACACATACACCTCCCACAGGTTTGTTAAAATCGATAAATCCTGCAGTTGTTGTTGCGGCAATGTAAATATGCAATTTAGTATCAATAATATGTTGGCTGAGCTTTAATGAAATGATAAAGTGTCTCATGTTTTTATTGTACGTTTTTCCTAGTGAGTCATACTGGCAGGATGAAATAAAGAAAAGTTTTTAGTTTTGTTGGACATAAATCATTTTTAATTACAAAGATTGTGGAAAATAATTAAAACAATTACCAACTTCATGCAAGTTTGTTAGGCATCTTCTAATGTTATGGTTTCTGTACATACTAGTTAGCTACAGATAGAAAGTCAGACACAGCCACAATACATCAACAGATAGTTGATAGTAGTGCACTTTTTTCCGGCATCCTTTCACAAACAATTTTACAATGCATCATCAACCTCCTACTATACCAGTTTGAGATTCACTTCAGTATCACTACAGTAGTTGATGATACTGCCTTTTCATAGTACTCCATTTCTGCTATGGTAACTGCAATGGCAGTAGGCATTCTTTTTTCTTGGCATCACCGTTTGCAATATGTCCATCAAATTTTGTGTCCATTTTTTTATAGACAACACAGGTCATCAAAACATCAAGGTTACAGATGTTGAAACACAATGTTCAATGTCGAAACAATACTAAATTATAGCATTTATTTTTCTCTTAACTGAAATACATCCTTGCTGTTGGTAGTTTTTTCTTTTCTTTATGCAATTAAGACAATCTAATTCTAAAACCACTGCTGAATGTGACCACTTGGGAACCTTCCGCTGATTTTAATAAATGCATATATTTTGCTTTTAAAAACGAGCACCACAAAATAAATAAAAAGAAATACTACGCAACTGCAATTTACTAAACCGTTAAATTGGAAGTACTTGGAAGAAAACAGAGAAACAAGGACTGTAGCTCCGTATTGCTTCAGATACTTAGCAAAGCTGTGTAGTATAGTGAGGCTGCAGTGCAATGTGACTAAATTGTGAACAATATACAGTATTTACTATTTTTTCAACTTCATCTCTTGTTGTTGGTATCATTAATACTGTTTTTTATGCATTTGGTAGCCATGCACTTTACTGTAATATTAAAAAAAGGAAATTAAACAAAAAGATAATTGCATTTTGCAGTGAAACCAATGAAGTATCCAAGTCAAGTAGGCTTTTATTGTCATTCCAACCATATACAGTTCAGTATACAGTGAAATGAAACAACGTTCCTCCAGGACCAAGGTACATACATGCCACAACATAAATTAACAAAACAACATAAATTAACAACACACTTTAATTAGCACTTATAATTAGCTGACTAGCTCAGATATGACAGATTTAATTTTTTTAAGTTAAAACTATCTATTTCTATACAAAAAAGAGACAACAAAAGACAGCAGACAACAAAGTGCACGTGCAAATGTGCAAACAAAGAGCTACAGAACAAAGTAACAGTATTTTTTTTTTCTTTTTAGTGATGAGGTATGAGTTGAGGTAGTGGGAAGAGAAACAGTAAACAGTAAACGTTGACATATTTGTGTGTGTTTGAGAGAGAAAGAGAGAGAGAGAGAGAGACTAAATTTCCAATCATATACAGTATATTGCTAGTACTGTACATATGACACAAACTGCACCACATTTTCTCATTTTTAATATTTTTTTCCTTTTTCTATACCTACAGTAGACTATGGTATAGACCCTGGTTGAGCACATGCCCTCTTCAGTAATAACGCATTCACTTATCTGTGATCACTGAGTCCTGAGGCACCCATTGCTTAAATAAGATTTGCCTTGCCTTTGAAGCTCTCCCAGCAGCTTTTTACCTCTTAATAAGTCTGCTTTTTTTTTTTTTTATTCCAGAGAAAAAACATTTCAATTCAGTTCAATACAATAAAAAAAAATTTGTATAGCACTTTTAACAATGGGCATTGTCACAATGCAGCTTTGCATAAAAAATATGGAAATAAATTTGAAAATGTACTGAAAAAATATATCGGCTATAACTATGATGAACAAGCTGAGATGACAAAAGGAAGAAACCTTGAGTGCAACCAGACTCAACGAGGAATCCATTCTCATTGGGTGATAGCAGATGGTATGACTATGACAAAATCAGTTGCTGATAAACCTGTTTGCTATGAGGTTGAATTTCTAATATAACTAGGAACGGTGTATAAACTAATATAAAGGCCACTTTCGTTGTTGGAGACTCAAGGTTACAAAAAAATAATAATTCAGTCCTAATTTATTGAGTGACTCAGTCATAAGTGATCACAGAAAAACTGCCTGCATCAACCAAGTCCAAGACCATCTTCATAATTAAGTGGAACCATCCTCAGTCACAACATGCATCCCAAACTGAATGTCCTCAGCAGCAGCCAGAGGCTTCCATTCGATGAGAACTCCGAACAACAACTCCTCATCAACTTGTCATATTCCTAGGTAATTTAGCTAAAATTTTATATAGTAATCGAATATTATTTTTGTTTCTTATATAAGAGTGGAGAGATACATTGATCTATCAGCATTAAGAGCTTCCTCCTTTACCTTTAATTAACTGCTTTTAGCACTCCTGTAGCCTTCACCCAAGAAGATTTTATAAAACAAATTTTAATAACATTGATATTATCAGGCCTTCTAAATATACATTTTAAATATTTCCTGTCATTCTCGATTTGTGTTAACAGGTCTAGAAATAAGGCAGAAAATTAATCCAACTTTGTGCTTTTTTACAATCTTTGATGGAAAAAACAAAACAAAAAAAACAATTAAACATGAATCAATAGACAATTGAAATGAAACACCACTTAAATGAAATGGAGAAGACATTAGATAAAACCATGCATGGCAGTGACTGTGATGGATTCTACCCCACCTCATGCCCTAAGTTTCCTAGGATACTGTAGGCTCCAGGCCCCCACAACCCTGTATTCAGGATAAAGCTGTATAGGCGATGAGCGAGTAAGTACTGTAGCAGTAATACATTTTGATTGCAGAAAAGGAAAATAATTAGTCTCTTTAGGAAAATTATTTAGACAATTTCTAAACTTATTTCAGTGAACTGGTTAATGCAAGATAGGCTACAAGATAGGATAAAATGTAATAAAAAAACACTGGGGCCATTGCAGGGCCCTATGCACACACACATTTAGACAAACATGGGGAGAACATGCATAGAAACTCCACACAGACCAAAACCCAGCTACACTGTTGACCTGTGGACCATGGAGCTGTGATGCAGCAAGGCTACATGCTGCAGAATTTGTGCATCTTATAAAGTACGTAGCAACATGTATACACTATATTTAAGCAATATCAAATGAGAGGGCATGCTATTGCGTTGGACATTAAGCACAACAGCACAACCTCGAGTCTGATGTAGCTTTTCCACAAACACCATTTATTATCAACAGACTATTTTTTGTTTGTTTATTTAACCAGTTCTTGCTCTACCAACACATATATTTCTGTGACTGAAGGGACTACTTCTACTACTTCTGTGTTACAGGCTTAAATCTTAATTGCCATTGGTGACACATGCACATGCATACACTACAGGCAATGTAGGAATGCCAATTAGCCTAATCTCCATGTCTTTGGACTGTGGGAGGAAACCGGAGAACCCAGAGGAAAAACCACCAAGCACGGGGAGAACATGTAAACTTCATGCATCACAGTCTGATTGAGCATGATCAGGACTATAGCTCACTATAGCAGACTATACTGCTGCTTTTGCAAAGTTTTTGCAAAGTGTTGTCAGTATGGGCAAAAATGTGCAGACGTGCATTGTCATGCAAGATCACAACGCCCTTGGATAGCAGTCCTCTGCGTTTAATCCGAAGTTTAGGCTTCAGCTTTTCAATAAGCATCTCACTGTAATTAGCACTGAACCCTTTTCCTGATAATATTCTAATACAGGCCCTTGAGAATCCAAAAAAAAACAAACTGTAAGCAATGGTTCCAGCTAATAGTTGACTTTTGAACTTTTCTTGATCAGTGACTGAGGATGTTTCTGCCCTATACCCTGCTGTTTTACTCTCAGGCTTGCAGTGATGATTCCTCATCTTGTCCCCAGTAATAAGTCTCTTTATGAAACTTTAAACTGCTGATAAGACAATGCAGCCAAAAGAGGTTTTAAAATAACTGAAGTACGGATAGTTTTTGACCCACCATTATACTGTATAATCTATTCTATCCTGTTCTATTCTATTATAATATTATAATTAATCACAGTTAAATGCATGATCAACATCTGATCTCTTAATTACACAACAAAGACGTTCTCTTTTTCAACCTGCCAATCATGTATCTAATTCAACTGCTGCAAAAAAGAAAATATTATATAATCTTAACCAAAATCATCACTTTCCACTATGTACAGAGATGTTTGGGAAGTTATAGAGTCTGGTGTCATTCTTCTTTCAGTTTTTCCCCATTAGGGGTTACAACAAAGAAATGTCATCTGCGTACATTTTATGTCTGACACAAATACTGTACATGACACAACCCTACCCATTTTATGCTTGGAACTGACATTCAGAATGCACTGTCTTGTGCACCCCAGTGGCTGGGGTTCCCCACCAGGGGCTTAAACAGTGGGCTGTGTTTCATACACGATAAGTTTGTAGACACCTAATCATTACAGCCATATGTATGGTTGGGCCATCCTTTTCCAGATTTAGTCACACCCTTTGCTGTTATCTAACACTCCTTAGGTTCTGGAGCACGGCAGTGGAAATTTGTGCTCATTGCCACAAGGGCACTAAAAGAGAGAGAAAGTGAGATAGAAAGAGAGAGGTGCATACTGATTAGTCTCCCTTTGTGCTTTGGTCTATATCTATATCTTCCTATAGAATAACATGGTGTTTGCAAAATGTCCAAACTGCACAATGTCCAATTTCAAAGAACTAATCTCATAAGAGATCCAAGCATATGATACACTCATGACATGCTTACGTTGTCACTGCTGGGGTTTATTTTCATTTAGCTGGTTTATGTACTGTACGTAGAATGCTCTGGTAAACTGCATTTGTGTAGTCCTTTTTTTTTTTTTTTTTAAATTCTAGGAGTTATTTTTTGGTTTTCATTGTTGACAAAGGAATATATTTGCATTTACTAGCACTGACAGCAGGTTCCCTGGTGGATTAGTTCCTAGCATCCAGTGCTCACCCGCTGTAGCCTGGGTTTGCCTCCGGTTTGCCTCGGACTCGGATTTGACTAAAGATTAGCATCAGCACTATGCCTATTTTAATAGGTATTTAAGCAGCTATTTAGTTAATAAATGTTTTCTATATAAAAGTCATACTTACAATACTGTGTTGGGGTCATTCCTTCAATGTTATCCTACTGTCATTAAGTCAATGTTATTCCAACATCCTTTTATTAAAGTAATTGCAACTTTTAAAGACCTAATCCCTGTAGTTCAATGTCAGTAATGTTAGCAAAACATTTTGACAATCAAAAATTCCTGCTGTAGGGCTGTCTGTGTGCGCTTTGCAGCCAGTATCAAGTTAATAGAGTATGTTTGAAATGGATTTTATACAAAATCAAATTAAATCTTTTGGAATTTAGCCAGTATAGTGCTGTGAAGGGAAGAGACAAGGAGCAGTTTGGTAGCCAGTCAGGTTTCAACTTGCCCATGCCCCCGTGACCTTGCCCCAGATCAAGCTCTGCTTCTGCCCTCTAGTTCTTCTATTCCAGTCTTGGCAAACCTTGTTCTAATGACACTTATTTTTTACACAGGGTATTGTCATGCTTAAAGATGTTTGCGTTAGACGCCTAGGTCAAGTAAAATAAAATAGTACAATACACCATGCAAAGACATACTTATTAACACAGTGTTAAAAATTAAAAAACGATTTTACATGGTTTTACATGGTAAAACAACATTATAATCCACTGCCGTTATAATTTTTAATCTTTTTATTATTGAGTTACTTTTT
>JAOTRS010000015.1:7111228-7130642 GCA_028565755.1 Dinotopterus cunningtoni | reverse complement strand
ATGTATAAGTGCTTAACACTTATTTGTTACAACAGTTTTGTTTTGAATGAAATAGCCTGAGATGTGTTCTTATTGGAAAATGGTCTAGGATGTAACAGATTTTAGTAACCTACTGTGTGCTTAACAAAATGCAGAAATCTAACACACACAAATACTTTCAATCATCCAGTAGTAATGACAAGTCAGGATAAGAACAAAGTTTTAAAATAAATAAAAAAGTTTTCATTTTAAATTCATTACCTCATTGCAAATGAGGCAGTATATGACTTTGGACCATGTTAAGATGTGTGTGTGTGTGTGTGCAGACACCATTCATTTGATTTCTGAGAACACTGCCTATATTCGCCACCTGTAGGAGCAAAACCACCATCAGTGAAGAAAAACTGCAGCCAGGTTTACGTGATTGACTGGCTTTTCAAAACATATTCCTGGCAATACTTACAGTGGCAATATATACCAATATTATAAGTCATCAAGGATACATTGTTATACCTAAGATAGCATGTCAGTTCTTTATAGTGTTTACTAGTTCTAACTGTGATGTATAGGACACTTACCCTGCCATAGCTGACAAAACACATACTGATTAGTATGCCCAAGTGCAAAAGCCAGAGCACTTAGAAAACACAATGACTATGTATAAAGGCAGTAATTGCATGTCTTACAAGATAGAAGTAAAATACGATAAGAGGAGACAGAGTAGTCAGGACAAGCAAGAAGGACTATATAGTGTTTATGTCTACATTAATTTGGCTACATCCAAGTGATAATTTTATTGTTTGTTTTCCCCTTCTCAGAATATACCCTAATGAATGATAACTATCTCTTACTTGTGCACAAAAGCAATTTGGTTCTTGATTTTAGATACTTTTCAACGTCTGAATTAGTGTGTCAGCTCAAATCAAGTGAATGTTTACAAGTGTGAATTTCAGATTACATTTCATGTGTGGGATTGTGCAAATTGCCTCAAATTAAGTACCTGCTTAAATATTTTCCCCAAATGGAATTATTCTTTTTTGCATTTGGTACTTGATTGTGGTATTATATTTCTGTAACAACAAAAGGGGTATAAAAAGCGCAGTACAATTTCATCACTGGCCTAAAGGTTATGATAGACATATATTGTATACACCGATCAGCCATAACATTACAATGCAAAACATTATGCTAAATATTGTGTATGGTCCCCTTGTGTCTCCTGGGCAGGTCTGCTCCCTCACCATTGTGGTGTCTGGCACCAAGACATTGGCAATTGATCCTTTGGGTGCTGTGGGTTGCAGGACAAGGTCTCATTGGATTGGACATTTTTGTCCTCTACATTGGATGCTTGATCAGATTTGGATGTGGGCAGTTTGGAGGCTGGGTTAGCAGCCTGGCCCTCTTTGCCTGCTGGCCTTTCTGCCATGGCCAACATTGACTTTTGCCCATGATTCTGTCAGCAGTTTGCTGGATATAATTGGCAATATGTCAATGTTATGTGGTGTTAATGTTATGGCTGATCAGTGTATATATAATATTACCATAAATGGGATATTTATTGTTTTTACACACATCTTCATATAGGTAATAGTCAAAGGCAGTAATGAACCCTTTCACATACAATAGGTACTTAATCTAAATTAGTATACTGGTATTAATCACAGAAAATGAAATGTAATTTGAAATTCAAACTTGTAAATATATTTTTCTGTCTTATTTCCACAGTTCCCTTTCAGGATATAATAAATTCATGTTTTCATGTTTCCAAAACAATGTACATGGCCATGTATTAGCAGTGTGTAAAACAAAATTAAATTGCTCTGCATAATATAAATGTGAACGCCAGTAACAAAAAAAACACAAAAAAAACTGAGAAGCTGACAACAACAAAAACAACCTTCAAAAAGTACCATAGTTTTCTCTGAAGGAACAAATTAATTTGGTGGCCAAAAGGTCTGTTGCTGGTAGCTCAGCTGATCATGCTCTGTGAAATGCTGACCTTCCCCGCAACCTTCTCACACCTTCATTAACCGCTATTATTCTTGGCTGGTGTGATGATTACTGCCCTGTGGCTATGAGAACTTTGATCTGCAGCAAATTGAAAGTTACCATCTCCTTGTCTAAGATAAAATTTATTACTCAATAAAATGACCCAGGACTCTGGTCATATCTGAGAAAAGTTCTGAGGAGCATCGTAGTGCATTTAACAGCTTTCAGAATGTCTAAAATTTAGGAGCTTTACATGTGAATATGTTATAGAGCTGTTGATGATTATTCTGGTCTACATGTTAAACAGCTTCCTACTGTAGATTGTATTCCTGAATAGCCGCTTTGGGAATATGCCCTGAAATGGAAACAGCCCATTGCAGGGTACCATGCATATACATACATGATCACTTAAAAAAAAAACTATTTAGAGACACCAATTTACCTACTGGCATTTTTTGGGGGATGGAAGAAACCAAAAGGAACCTGACATATTAGGGAGACCACGCTGCAATAACCTGAGCTCAGAATCAAACTGGAGACCCTAAAGATGTAAAGCAACAACTCTCCATTTAAAACTACATTACATTCATGAAACTAATTGAACATTTTAAATGCTCAGGTTTTTTTTATTAAAAAATATATATTTTTGTGGTACAACACATTTCAACTTATAATAACTTGAAATAGAGATACAAACGAGCCCAGATTCATTATTCAGAGTTGATGGCATTGAAGATCTGATTAGTCAATTCAAATCAGATTTTTCTACTGTCTTACTGTATTTTGCATATGGCTTATTTATTTTATTATATTATTTGGTGTAAAATGTATATTTTAAAACAAGGAAAAGCAATTTCGCATTTTAAAGCTTTAAATTCAAATCCAATTGGCACAAATTATTATTTAATTTAGACTATAATTTAGTTTTAAGTGGAGTGTTGCTGCTTAACATCTTTAGTCTTTAGTTCTACAAATTGAT
Organism: Dinotopterus cunningtoni; assembly: GCA_028565755.1. Classification (NCBI taxonomy): domain Eukaryota; kingdom Metazoa; phylum Chordata; class Actinopteri; order Siluriformes; family Clariidae; genus Dinotopterus; species Dinotopterus cunningtoni. Next base: position 7,127,695 of record JAOTRS010000015.1, on the reverse strand, counting down.
CCTGAGCTCAGGTTATTGCAGTGTGGTCTCCTTGTTGTGTCAATTTCCTCTTGGTTCCTCCCGTCTCCCAAAAATGCCAAATGTTATTCTAAAGTGATTGTGTATGTACTGTATGTGCATGAACCCTTTCCAGGGTGTATCCCCACCCTGTGCCCTAAGTCTCCTGGGATAGGCTCCAGGGCCCCAGTGACCCTGAATACGGGATAAAGTGGTATAGACAAAGACTGAGTGAGTGTGTGTATGTGCATGGCACCCTGCAATAAAGTATTTCCAATTAAGGGGATATTCCCATCTCATGCTCAGTGTTCCTGAGATACAGTATGCTTTGAATCAACCAAAACCCTGACCAGAATAAATTGTTTGCTGAAGATAAATGAAGAAACTAGTGTTTTAAAGGTCTTACTAAGCTACTTACTTACTAAGCTAATTCAATTTATGGAATACAAAATCTATTGGATTTAAGTCAGCTTCAACTTGATATGTTATTTTAGAAGAAACGTCAAACAAGCTTAGATAATTTTAAATCAAATCCTTGTATGATAAATGTTATTCTGTAGGGCCCGTGTTGTGTGTGTGTGTGTGTACAGGCTTGGTCTGCAGTCCGATCCGGACGGCTGTACCGTGTTTTACGGAGCGCACATTGGCGCGGTGAGGATTGGATCCTCCGTGCTTTACATTACCGGGAGGATGCTGGGAGGATGAAGGCGCTGTTGTGTTCAGGCGAACAGCACATGCAGCCGGCGATTTCTGCCGGTCAGACCCAGACTCTGATGATGATCTATGAATAAGGAAACGTTTTACCGAACAGACATGTCGCACTCTGACTGATCTCCGGCGCTGTGGACGAATCGGGATTGGACCTCGGTGCTTATAATGAACACACACACACACACACACACACGCTTTCTGTGTTGGGACTGTGAATGACAAGCGGAACGAGAGCGGAATTTCAATGATCGCATTTCTAGCGTTAATGCGGAATGTGTGCAACTTTGCCCGCGATGTGTGTTGATCTGTCTGCGTGTGTTTGAGAGAGACACTCAGCAGTATGAAAAGCGGTATGATACGGCTTGGTTTTTATTTAACACCGTTGATTTCTTAAACAGCGTCCTGATTGCGTCCTGATGTTCTGATGTAGATTATAAGGAGAATCAATTTCAGGAACATATTTTTTGTTTGTTTATTTTGGCTAATCGAGATCGTTTTTCCCGATAATCACGCCAGGAAACTCCGTCGGTGTCTGATACTGTACATGACCGTACGGAAGTTAGGAAAACTCTGTAATGTCTTTATTATTGTTGTTGTTTTTGACTCTCCAGGGTGGCGGATGGAGCCGATGTCCCAAAAGACATGAGTGGTTTTGAACACGTCCTCTGAAATTACTCGGATGCGGCAACATTTACAAGCTGGAAGTCGCTCCGGATGGGAAGAAATGATGTGGTTGTTAGAGATGTTTTTCAAGGTTCCAGGAGCGAGTCATAAAATCGGGCGCGATTTCTTTTACGAGCAGGTTTAAATGTGGAGACTGAGACAATCCCGCGTGTCCAGTGTCGCGAAAGTGTGAACGCGGACACATTTATTACTCATTATTATTGACCAAAGGACTTGGTGACAAACATTTCACGACTCTGTCGCTTTTAAAAGTGCGCACACTGAACGATTTACGGAGGAAGACCGGGAACACACCGAGCGCACGTGATCATCTCACTCTGATTAACAGGGTGGAAAAGGTCACAAAGCTTCCCCCGCGATCCTGGACATTTATCAGCTACTTGTAACAAGAGCTGCGTCGTCGAGCGCGCGCTGAGCCGGAGCGGAGCTGTCCACTACCGCGGGTTCTGACGCAGAGCTTCACCCGATACTGACAAACCACACACACGAACACATACAGACACACACGCACACTACGGTTTGCCGAGACTGTGTGACTTCACAAGGTAAACAAAGACTTTTACATGTTCGCATTTATAAAGTAAAACTTAATGTAGAGTCTCTCTCTCTCTCTCTCTCTCTCTCACACACACACACGTACTGTATATGCAGAGTTTTAGGGCAATTTAAACAGCACATTTTATGGGCTACACAACACACTTAAGTTACCTAAATGTAAAGTTACCTAATGTACAAGTATAAAAATGAGAGAAAATGCAACATAGAAATAATAAAAACAATGACTGAAAGAAATGGAAACAATAATGTGAAATACAATACAAAAGCATAGTAAATTCGTGCAATTAAGAGTAAACAATATTTAAGCTAGTTGGAACAGCAAAGTTTTTTGGTCTTGATTTAAAACTGTGAATATATGATTCAATATGTGAATCTCTTTGAGAGCTCTGGGTTCTTCTAACATCAGTGTAAAATCTGCTTTTTCAGTCATTTCCGTACACAGTGTTTGGCTATTATTCCACATCACATTCTTTGTTCATAGACCAACGTATACTGTAATCATCACGGCATATATACATACAGTACAACTGTGCATCCATTAGAAAAGAAATCATCCCTGTAATAGACAATACATTCCACATAATAATCTAACTAAAAATAACTGATAGGATTAAAAATCATTAAAATCTACATAGCATCTATACTGTTAGAATGGCAGTAGCTTTCTGAGTGGGGTAAATTTAAAAGTTTTGAAATTATTGATATTTGTCTTTGCACTTTTTAAGAATGAAAATGATTACTTTCAAAGGAAAATCAAGGATGCATGATGTCTTATGTCTCATATTCAGATATCCTAAAAGCGTAGATATTTTTGCTCTTCTGTATATACACAGATTAGCTCATAATATTAAAACATTACACCCAATATTGTGCTGTTGGGACAGGTCTGACCCATGGGGGCATGTCTCCACAAGACCTCTGGGGGTGTGCTGTGGTGTCTGGTGACATTAGCAGCAGATCCTTTGGATGCTGTGGGTTGCCAGGTGGGGCCTCCATTTATCTGACTTGTTTATCTAGCGAATCACATGGGATCCTCAGTCAGATTGAGATCTAGAAAATTAGAGGCCAGATCGACAACTATGAGGTCTGTGTTTGCTAAGCCCCATATGCGACAGGCTATGATGTGTTGGGTGTTCTGATACCTTGCTTTCATTTCGTATTATTGACTTTTTGTGCACGTTGTGATACATGGGCCTTTCTATGAGAATGGACGAGACGGGCTGGTCTTTGGGCATCACAGGCATAGATAAGCCTTGGGTGCCCATGATCCTTAGGGAAGCTGCAAATAAGCAAAACCAGCCCTAAGCAGAAAGTTCTATTTGTTTCCCAAATATTTTATGCTTAGTGTGTAATTTTGCATCTAAGTAAAGGTAAAGTGATTGTATTTGTGTGAATCCAAATTGAGGGTTTCTGTAAAATCTGTTTCATGTAAACGCCACACAGGTATAGTGTTATTGCTGTTCCTTTTTCCAATCCCCGTTTAGCAACAAGGCAGCTTAGGAGTTTAAAATGACCAGAATGGGGTTGGGGACTGTCCTTGGATAATTGCAGTGTTTAAGTAAACCCTTAAGATGAGTCAGTGCCAATGTTCATGGTCAAACTGAACATCATCCATATGTTTAAATGTCCTACTCTCTGCTCTTTTCTCGCTCTTTCTGAGAATAAAAATAGGGTAGCATCATACTCCCTAAAGACTCTATTTGTAGCTGAGGAATTTAATGAATGTTCTACTTCCCTGACCTCATTTCCTTCCTCCTGGTGTCATGAGCCCCCTGAGCTATTTTCCCATGACCTTTGATTGAATAATAGGCTTCTTTTTGGTCCTGAAGGTAAAGGTAAAGATTTGTGATGTTGTCACCTCACAGTTTAATGGCATCATGTTTAATTGTTTATTGTCTCACAGGTTTTACCCATGCCGCATAAGTTTACTTCAGGCTCTCAGGTTTCTTCCCACCTGAACAGAACTTGGATTGGCTACTCAAAATTGCCCCTACTTGTGAATATGTGTGTGTGTGTGTATGGTGGACTGTATCGGATTGACAGCTCATCAAGGGTATATTCCCACGTGTGCCTAGCGTATTGGAATGAGCTTAATATTCACCATGACCGTGACAAGATGAAGCTGTTACTCAAGATGAATTAATTAATAATTACATAAATAATTAAGTAAAATTGTGCCAGAGACTTTTGGGTAAAAGGAAACAACTTCGATGTGAAATCCCAATGTTTTATGCTGCTGAGGTTTTATTGTAATTTATTCAAGTGAAGCAGGTGATAGTTGTTTTGTGTGGCTACGCGTTTTCATTCCTCTTACTCCTGATGATATTTCGTGTGTGCTGCAGTTGAGATTTTGCCTTAGTGTTGCATTTACACAGTGCTGACTCCACTGCACAGGAATAGACGCTAACACTCTTACTCTCAGACACATGAGCAAGCATTCAAGCCCTTTTTGCACAGTTTATTTTCTTGAGTTGCACTGCATGATTGCTTGCTGTTTTACACTGTTATACGGGGACTGACTATCCAGATGTGTGTTTAGGTCACAGTGACTCTCAAAGTTGGGAACCTGTGTGCTGCAGGGAGTACAAAATATTTTGTCTTAGCAGTGTAGTAAATAAGAGCGAAAACTCAGATATTTTAACTTATAAATGTGTTGTTGTTTTTTTTACTTCATTTCTACACCCTATAAATAACACGGTTGCTTGTTTATTTTCAAATACCATACAGATGATATAGAAAGTATGTGTACCCTGTGCAAATTGCATGTTTGGGCTGTAAAGATTTAAAACTAAGATAAATCATGTTAGATCTGTTTTCACATTTGGCATGATATAGAAGGTAACTAAATTAAACAAGCAAATTTTTAAGGGGAAATGTACAATAATCTGATTGCATAAGTGAGCAGTGTGCACAGCTAATCCAGTTCGTTAAAGCACCTTTGCAGAGTCTACCATCTTACCACCTGTTGATCTGGCAATTTCTTTTCACCATTATTTCACTCGCAATATTGCTCCAGATCTTCCAAAATGTTGTGATGTTCTGAGTACAGCCCTCTTCATGTTATTCCCCAGGTTATTTATTTTTTTAGAGAGATCAAAATGAGCTCTGCTTAGACCATTTCACAATGTTGATCATCTTTTCCTGATGCTGTTCCTTATTTGAGATGGATTTGAGCTTTGGGGTATTATTGTACTGCAAGGTAAAGGTTTCCTTTAACATGTCACACAGAGGTCTGCAGGTTTTTTTCTCTTTTTTTTTTTTTACCAAAAAAGATTGGTATTTTGAGCTATCCATGATTCTGTCCATCTTGAATAGAACCCCAGCCCCAATTAAAGAGAAGCTGGCCTTAAGATAAGCTGTCATGGTTCTGCCATCACCAAGCATCACTATGGGTTAGGCGGTAATACAATAATCCCATATCCTGGGATATTTAAAAATAGCAACATTATCCCTTTAATTACAGTCCTAAAACAAATCTGCTGTCCAGTGTGTGCTGTTTATATCAGGGTTTGCACAGTCACAGAAAAATCCTGAAAAAAATCCTGGAATTAAGAAATCACCTTGAAAAGTTATTTTAAACATTTTAATCATGACAAACGCTCAAGCATGTGTGTGTGCGTGTGTGTGTGTGTGTGAGGTTGTGTGTGTGTAAGGTGGAGTTAAGCTTCTGTCCGATAGGTTGGTAAAAGATGTTCAGTTAGAGGTCTCTGTGCTGCGGATATGATGTAGACTTGAGTGATGTTGTGCACTCAGTGAGTAAAAATTATAGCATGCATGCTAAAAGAAAAACAATGAGCGACCCTCCACACACTGCATTTGAACAGTTGCCTTTCCTGAAAGCATGTTCATTTGAAGCCACACACAAATAAGTAACAAAAAATCATTAGTAAAAAGTACTATTTAGTAGTATGAGTTTGAATGTGATAGATTTATGCTGAGAACAATCACATGCCCAATTACAAAATAAAAAGATGCACACACATATGTAACTGTTCATTTTTAAAGGAAGTGAAAGATCTGACATAATTTCTCCTTTTTGCATTTTTTTTCTATTGCACAAACCATCCTGTCCATGCACTATTGGGCATTGGTTTTTTACCTTGCTACAGTTCTTTCTTTCCATGTTATCTCTGTCCCAGTTACTCAGTATGTTTACTAGTATTCAGTGCTGTGGAAATGACATTGAAGTCAGTGTAGAGCAGGAGATATGAGCAATAAAGGAAGCAATTGTAGCTAAATAAATTCAATGCAGGCACAGTAGGCTCACACATTTTAATCTAACTGTGACCCCACATGAGTCACTCGGAAAACTGGGAAGTCAAGTTACACACACTGCATGACTCAGTATCAGCAGAACACTTATTTCTTTGTGGGTGAAATCTTTTTTTTTTATACAATTTGCATCACACTACCCATTTCAGACAACATGTCCTTCAAGGCTATACTTATACAGTAGTCTGCTTTAAAACATGAAAATTTATATTCTCATCATGATAACATAGAGCTTACTTTCTGTAGTGGATTTGTGTAACCTCCTTCACAATAAATGTACCAAGGTCTAGGAATGAAGTTGAACAATCACACATGTATATTCAAACAATATTAAGGTAAGGAGCTGTTGGTGCAGTGGGTAGCATTGTTACTATGAGCTCCAGGATCTTGGGTGTGATTTTGAACATGATGTACTGTGTGGCATATAGCATCTTCTATCCTGTGACCATATGTGTATCTTCTGGGTTCTCCAGTATGAGCACACCTCCTAAAATATGGACAGTGCTTATACTGTAGGTGTTTGGCTTTGTAAATTGAATGCCCTGAAATGACCTGGCATTCCATAAAGTTCTGCCTTTCACCCAGTGCATTTCACCCCTGACCAGAATGAAGTGGTTAGTGAGGGTCAATGATTGAATCAGTTAATCAATGAATGCAAATGAAATCTTGGTTAGGGGGTTGTGGTTTGCTAGCTATCCATCCAGCCATTCATCAATATAGAGTTATTGTATGTATCTATTAATACATTTAAAAATTACATGCTGTAAAAAAAGCCTGATTCATAAAGTACTGATCCGTAGAGAAAGCAGTTCTCAAAAATTTATGATTGAAAATAATTGTGACTAAAGTAATTATCTTTATTTTTTTAAAATAGAACAATTTCCCAAGGCGAGCTGTAAAAGTTGGTTTAGATTTTTCCCCTAGTTGGTTGAAAGAGTCAGATAGGTCAGATGTCATGTTGCCCGTAGGACATTTAGTGTCACAAATGTAGTTTCTCCCTGTGTCTGACCTTTTAAAATACATTTTATAGTGCATGAATGTAGGAACAATTGTGATTTCAGGTGTTGGGGATTTTTTTTTACCACTGTTTGGTGGCTCAGTATGTCTGGAGACTACTCACTCACATTATGACAAAAGGGTTAATACTATGTTAGGTGTGTGGCTATCAGCTGGAATAGAAGAAATGTTAGAGTCATTTTCACTCCGGAACACCCCCCACCCTGCAATGTCTTGGATTCTGAATGGATATCTGTTCACTGACTTGGCAATTCGTTCACTCCTGCAATTCGTTAGAGCTTATGCAGAATAATCAACTCCTTAGAACTTGGTGTATGTTACAGTGCCTCTGTGAAATCCTGTCTGTTTTACTGTTTTTTAAATAAGCATTTAATTACCACTTTATATGATTCTTCCAGCTTGTATCAAACTGAGGTCATGTATGGCTTCTTCAAGTCAATCCCTGCTTTCTTTCTTACATTTCCAACTTTTTTTTCTACCATGAGTTACATACTGTACTGTTCGCACCCTGGAGGTCACATGATTCACTGATGAGCAGATATTTTGTTGCTACAGGGACTACTTCACAATTACATAGCATATAAATACCGTAAAAGATCAAAGATTCTTATAGAGCATGATCTAATTTATTTAGTTCAGCAAAAAGTGTGAACTTATATTTTAGCCTGCATGGTAAGTATACATTAGAAATATGAAGTTGATGCAAAATGAGATGGGTCAATCACTGGTTGTGGGCTGCTGATGTGCAATGTTCTCTTTTTAATAAGGAGTCAAGTAGACCTATGTGTCATTTCCAAGAGAATGATTTGCATAAGTGGAATGGGCTTTAATGTGGCATTTGATGGCCTATAAATCATAATGGGCTCTGCCGTTTGCTGTGGCTCACTGCACTGTAATATGACTACAAATTGATTAGTTTGTTCCATCATCACACTTGGTTTCTTTTTATCACTGACGTACAGTTATGAGGACAAATATTTTGTAATCCCTATGCAGGAACTCAGAGTGAAAGTCTAATTTTCCTGCAGTGGAAATCAGTAAAATTTAAAGTACAGTACACTTCAAGCATCAAGGTGAATTATTAAATTTAATACCCGAGTGGGCATGCAGACTTGGCTTCAGGTCATCTATAGAAGGTCTTTAAAACTCTAGACTTTCCTAAAATGAATTTAGGCTATCTACTAAAGATACTACTAATTACTCTACGAAGACACCGTAAAGGTGACTTTAGTATGATGACTTTAGTATAGGGCTTACAATGAGTCCAGGAGAGTTCTGGTGTGTTAACATCCTGAAGACATCCCCATTCCCAAAGGCCTCTACTTTGTAGACATCCCACGTTCCTAGCTGTGCCTACTGGGGCAGTGCAAGATTTTAGCTCTTTATAAATCACATATGTTGAAATGAGATACTGTAGTTAGCTGTATCATACTACTTAATTAAACTGCGCTAAATCACAAGAAGGAACTCTGAATTCTTTTCTTGTACATGATAAGATCTTAAACCTGCAATAAAATAACTGCTATCTAATAGGTTATGCCAGGCCAGACGTATAAGACAGGATGCAAGATTAGGATACAATGGCACAGGCAACGTTGGGCAGTGGTGGGTGGGTGGGTGACTGTTTGGGCAGCTGAAATATGTCACTACACTGAGTCTAACATAGGTTCTAGTACATACATTATATTAGTGCTGAGGAAAATTAACATCTTAACACTTGCAATAAATAGGGATTGTAAAAAAACATTAGCGCCATTAATGCAGCGTCGATTTTTTACTTCCCTGAGGCTTCCTTGTTGTGGTTGTAACAATGATCATCACTTTAATCTGTTCTTCTGTGGGCCAATCCCCATTCAGCAAGGCAGTGGCTCTGGAATCTGCTCAGCGTTTCCCGCCAAATCCATGCCTGGCATGTTCATTTAAGGGTTTTAAGGTTTTAACATTTTTAACCCTTTCTAACATGTTGACTTTTTAAGGCACTAAAATTCAATTTGGACTTGCTCAAGCATTTTCTAATTGTTTGCGTGTGCCTGCACTATATTTGGGAAAGAGCGAGAATGCATATTTCATAGTTTTCAGTTCTACATGGAATAAGTGTACACTAAATGATTTAAAAGAGTACATGGAAAATGAAAGCCTAACGGCATAATGAAAAACAAATGATTTTTCACTATTAACAGACTTGTACTTATGTGTGAAAGACAAAAACCTTGCATAAGCGTGGGTGTGATACAGTACAAGGTGATCAGAAACTGGTTTGATGTGCTGTTATGGTCAGCTTTATGGTAAGCTTGTATTGTCTTATGTTACAACTACACAGCATGCAGTATTTGAACTGTATACCGACATCAGGTAGAAATGTTTGCCCCAGAGCGAATGTGAACCTCACCTACAGTATGATGCACAGCTTTCTACTAAATATTATTAAGTCTACTTATAATAGATAAATAAAAAATAAGCAAATTAATAGTTTTAAAAGCACAACCAATGAAGACCTTGAAAGTTGACTCTACATGTTTAAGGAGCTGTGTGAATCCTGCTTTTGGAACTGTTTGAATTTTTAAGTATGACTTAACCTTCAGCTTATTCACAGTAGTTATCAATATACAGTACAGTAATACATTTAGTAATAATAGAAATAACTTTAAGCTGAAATGAAGTTTATTTTATATAGCATTTTCATAAATCAGTAGCCAGTAAACAAAGCGATATCAACCATACAAAAGCAGAAAATCTCAGATGTTAAACATACTGTATGCAGTAGGACACTGCAACATATAAAAATTAAGCAAAAAGCCATGCGGTAAGATCCACTCACATTTTAAAAGCAGTAAGGCAAGGTCTTTTGTGTTGTAAATGGTGGTACATTGTGCATGCTCAGTGTGGCACCTGTTTAAAAAAAAAGAAAATCCCCCATTCCCACAATTTAGAAGAAAAAGAACATCACATGTATCAATTAGGGATGCAACAGAGAAGAATTTGCTTCATCATCTGGAGATTGCAAGTTTGAATCCAAGCTGAGCAAATTATGTGTTTTTTAATGTGGCATGTTCAGACTTTCATGTAGATCACAGCAACTTTATCCACTCATGGACAGAGGTGGGTAGAGTAGCAAAAAATATGATAAGGTAAGAGTAGCTGTACTTCAAAATAATATTACTCAAGTAGAAGTAAAAAAGTATTTGATGAAAAGATACTCAGGTACTGAGTAACTGTTTCAATCGTAACAAAGTTAAGTATCAAAGTTTTCTCAGTTTTCCTTTTTTTTTTTTTTTTTACAATGTGGCAGCCAACTAGCGGGGTTTACTGCCGCCAAGAGCCTTTATTTAGTTATAGTTTGAATCAGACACAAATATTAAAATATTTTCCGATTCATCTCTACTATATATAATATTACTGGAAGAAACCATTGCTAACATAAACCATCAATACCATACAATCAGGACCTTTATGATAAGATCAAAATAATGACTGCCCTCCCAAACGGATATCATAAAATATCACTATTTTAGCCTTTCCGAGATAGCAGACCAGCTGAGGATATATGATAAATAAAGGTTTCTATGATTGTTTAAAGCAGACCCAGCGGAAATGCATGCTATTTAACAGATTATGTTTACAGCAGACTTCCTTATATACTGTAGAGTGACTTACATTTTAGCTCATTGTAGTGGTTGAGGAGTTGAGGGTTAAGGACCTTGATCAAGGGCCCAAGAGTGGCAGCTTGGTGGTGCCGGGGTTTAAACCTGGGATCTTTCAATCGGTCGTCCAGAGTGATAACCACTGAGCTACCCTGCCCCGTGACAGATTTCAGAAGCTTTTCAAATTATTTTAATTTTGATATTGGTAAAGCATTTTTATTTATTATTTGTTTTCATTTTGTGTCTTATGAGTAATAAAAGTTACAATCCTTGCAGTATTTAAATATATAGTCCTCAGTGCAACTGTTCTATTTTTTTCCTTTAAAGACATAAGAATTGTATGTAGGAGAAGGAAGTAGATGCTAGACAGGGAAGTAGAAAGAGGTATTATTTTGCTCCTTCTTGCTTAGGACATTTATAATGCAGCTTCCCTGGGGCTGTTTTAACTCTGGTTTCATTTGCTCCGTACCAGATTTAAATAAGTTGAAGCTCATTTTGTGGCATTTTTTATTTAGTTCAGATATTTCACATTGCATCAATTTTCATGATCAAGATTTAGGAGTGTTTCACGAATGCTCAGGGATTTGTCATGAATTTGGTAGCATGGCATTTGATGGATACTTTATGAGAATGAAAAAGCCTTTTTTGTCGGATACTGTAGTTAATTACCAAATAATAATGTGCCAATATTACTTATAATTCAGTTCAATAATTATGCTTATTTGAGTTATATCTAAAATGCCAATAGCAAAATAAGTCTTCACACAATTATAGGGCTATAGTATGAAACCATTTTATTAATTTGAGGAATTTAAAGGAATATAAAAGCACACAGAAAAATTTCCTTTAAGTCCAGCTGCACCTATATAAATACTGTACAGTGTTAATTTAACACTCTTGTTGTTTATTCAACACTCATGATTTTGCTGTGTATGCATGTTGATCTGCATAGGCAGGCAGAAGTGCTCCCGTTTTTCCATTAACACAAAAAGTCATGTACTGTGATATCGATCAATCTTTCTGGCTGTACTATTGCTAATTGTGCAAATAGTACCGGAGGCATGGATTTGTCAGCGGAAACCTCCACAATAGATTCTAAATTAGAAAATGGAAAGATTGATGTCGAAACTGAAGCTTAATTTTTACTGTGGTGATAGACACTTACTCCCTATAACATGCTTTCGGGACAGTGCTCTTGCTTCCTCTGTTTGCATATTAGCCTTATACAAATAAACATCTCTGACTGTCAAATCACTTTGCCTTCATTCCATTTAAACATTAAAAGCAACTGCATAATTAATTGGTTGCAATCTTGTTGTATAATTTAATGGACTATCATAATGACAGTCTCACTTTACAGTTGCATATATTACAGTATGATTATAATATGTTCCAAACAATAATTTTGTAATTCAATAATGTGATTATATCATCAAGTGGTACAAAAAATATAGATCCATAGAAAACAAACAGCTAGAAACTCACTCATTAATTCCTAAACATCTGGATGCATTGATTTTTATTGCAGAGTAGAGTTGGAAATATTTTATTATAGCTGTCACCTTGGAAAATGTATGCAATCCAAATAAGACTATAGTCTTATTAAGACAAAAAAACAACTCTTTTAAGGAAAGTGTTTAATTAATTTCTGTGGTCACTATTATTGTATTATAAAGGTATTATTTTGTATGAACTACTGTATGTTCATATGTTTATGTTCACACCCTGTTTTTGTTTCTTCATTAAATCTCATTGATTTTGAAGAATTAATACTATTATACTATTTAAGGTATTAATTAATAATTTATCATCTGCTAATGTTGCTCTTAGGTTTTTAAAAATCTAATTTATAGCTTTAAGCGCTCTTTTTAAATGTATATGAATTCCATTTACTGAGGTAGAAATAACTAAGCATTGTTAACTTTCAGGGTATAATTGCATGCTCTTATTTTTGCCATGTTAGTCATCATTTTAACATGATAACATGATGATAACACTCATGGGATAGTATAACTATACACAATGGCTAATTACTTTATAAAGATGCTAATTTGTTTTCGTCCTCTGAATATTATCTACACTGATGCAGATCAGGTTTTAGTGAAAAATATTTGAATATCCTACATGTTATTTTATTTTATGTGTTTTTTGGATGTATTAATTCCCCAATCTCCTTTGTTCCAACAGGATGTTGGTTAAAACATCCAACAGGATGTTAATGAAAGTCTAAGTAAGATAATGGAAAGTGAACCAGATTACATCACTAATCAATATGTTTGTTCTTGCTGAACCAGGTTTCTATTTTCTCCAGCGTAGCGTCAGAGTGTGCTTCTCAGCATAATTGGCTCCACATGATGGGGGCATGTTTGCAGAACTGGGGCCAGAAAGAGACATAGAGAAAGACAGCCAGGATAAGTTGGAGGGAGCGGAGTCTCTCGTTATATGTTGCTGGAAAAGATCTTGAGAGCAGGTTCTTCTTTGAGATTCTCTTTCTTTCTGCCTGACAGAATTGCACTCTGAAGGCAGGGAAAACCACACAGTCCTTCCTTCTGTCTGCTTTGAAGGAGATTAAAAGACTTCTCCCATTACCTCAGAAGGTGGAAGTGTTGTATTGGAGTACATGTGACAGCCTTAATATGCTGGTTAGGACACCTCAGCACAGCATGACCTACTTATACAATCAGTGCTGTTTCCATGTGGCCTCGTTTTAGAAGCCGATTAAGCAAAGGGGAGAACTGTTCAGGACTTCTAGGAAAGCTTATAAAGTTGTACAAAGCATTAAATTTACCAGGTTTCTAAAAGAAGTTTTCTGAGATCCTTGATTACATTTTTCAAGGTTTCATGAGAGTAGAAATGCTGGTCTTTTTTTACAGAAAGGGAGGCCTAGGTTCTGATATATAAGTATTTTACAAAATAGTTGGCATACTATAATATCACACTATAACATGGTAAGTCACTGCTTCTTTTCATTTATTAAAGAGGAAATACTTAATACCTAATGCAATGTCTAACGCAGTAGGCAAAACCCTGATTATCGCTTGTTGCATGGAGATGAAAGAACAATGTATGAGGTACTGTAATTAAACAAGTCACAGTCATCAGCCATCAAGACCACCACTCTGAAGTACAAGATGAATGAAGTGCTTACTGACCAAGGCAAGCCAATGGAATCCTGGATCAAACACTTTCTTGAGATAGATTTAACCCAGTTACCAGAGATTCACATATGCCTTCCCAGATCTGCCAGTTATGGATGAGCTACACAAATTGTAAACATGGAAGACTTAGCAAAAGCATTGACTGAAACAGGTACTTCAAGATGCTACATACTGTATGATTGGCTGCCTTCCCAATCTCCTGGGCATGCACTGCTCCTGTGGTGCAATATCTGAAGACTTCACAGTGAGGACTGGAGTGCAGACTTAGTGCCACCTATCACCATTATTCGCCACACTCTTTAGGTAGTTGGCAATGAGACCTACCTAGTGTTCACCAAAACTGCCTCAGTTTACTTCTCTAACGTGGGGAGACCTGGACAACCCATAGACAAGACCTGGACAACCCATGCTAGGCATTAGGGAAAATAAGAAGCTATAATCTCTGCTGTCTCAGGAGGATCGTTCAGATCCTCAGTAAACAGGAGTCCTACAGCATGCAGTTACTGTAGCCTTAGTATGTTCATTCTCAACCAGGGGCAGCTCATGTCAGAAATACCATGGCATGTGCATGGACTTGGAAGCACTAAATCCTTTTCCTGTGACTTTCTATGGTGAGCTTGTAAATAGATTCATCTTCAGCAACTGTAAAATAAGCAAAAAGTGGGTCTCAACTTTTCCTGAGACTGACAGTTGCCACTTCCATAGCCATTGATGTTTTTATTTATGTTTGCATCACTAGTAGAATGCATCCTTTGTAGCAACATTAAAGTGCTGTTATTCTTTGACAGTTAAAGGAAGGACCAACACTGTAGCACCTTCTGCACTAATTAGAAGGACTGAACTTGTTTTGCACATTGCAATTTGTTTGTTTCAAAAATAGCATTAAGCTGGTTATATGAAATAAAGAAAAAAAGGTAGCACTCTAGCATAACAAAAAATACATACTATTTGTGTAAAATATAGCTTGTTAATGGAAGTGCTACATTATTTTAAAAATAGAGAGTTGAATGCTATAGAGCAGGAAAAGCTGCTATGATCTTATAGTCATGTTTTGTTATCTCTAAAACACAAGAGAGACAATAACAGCAAGTAAACAGTATTTGTATAATAATTTATTAATTAAAGTAATAGTATAATTGATTGGCCCTTTGTCATTTATTGCAAAACACCAATGTGGTTACTGAAAGATAGACTATGAAACATTAGGATTATTTAGCATTCTCTGGAGTGCTACCTTTAATCAATTGAAGTGGCAATACTGACCTTGTTCTCTCTTACAAAATGCATTTTATTTTACATATTAAAATACTTTTAAATAGAGTTTGGCCAGTGTAGAGACTAGAAGCTGGGGTACTTTTATTCGCTACTCATGATGCTCTGGGCTCTGACTATCTTAATTTATCTCCCTACATTCCCTGAGCACCTGTTTCTGGGTCAGCCTAGTTTCTGCCATCCATCTCATCATCTACTCTAAAATTAAAAGCCATGCCATTTACTTTTATAGCCCTCCACTATCTTCCAAATGCACCTTGGTTAGTTGAATTATGTAGACATCTTCCAGATAAAAAAGATACAGCTGATGTGGCTGTTTCTCAAGGAGCCACTGAATAAACGCCTGAACCATAGCAACATTGTAGTGGCAGCTCTATACTTGTTTGTCTTTTTGTTGGGTCACAGTGCTTGTGGTTGTGTGGTATACTGTATGTGGGTCTCTTAAATTGAAGGATAAAAGATGGAACCAATTCTGCCTAAAGTGACAGGCAGTTTGGGTTGTCTTGAATGACTTCAGATACTGTACCACTTTGAAGGTCACATAGCTATACATTAATACTGTAGCAATAAGCTATGAAGATGCACTATCTGTTTGAGTTTCAGTGAGTTTGTTGTGTGCATAAGCAATAATCTTGTTTTTTTTTTTTTTTTTTTTAAACCTGTAACTTCTTTGTTTTTCAGTCAGAGGCATGCGCCCCATGGCTAAAACTTGCTGCCCAAATAGAGGTCTGTCAGCCTCCTGAACGCCCTCTCTCTTTAGCGTAGAGGATGCTGGGAATGTGTCGTGGGCGCAGGAAGTTCCTGGCTGCCTCCTTCATCCTGCTCTTTATCCCAGCACTCATGTGGCTCTACTTGTCTGCTACTAATTTCACAGGTAGGACGTTTGTGCTTGTTTACAAGAAAATATCTTTTCTCTCTGCTTTTCTCTGCTTCCTTGTCTCATGCTCTGTTTATGCTTTGTTCATGCTGTTTTAATATGTTGATTTTTAACAGAATGAACCTCATGAAATTATTTCTAAAAACATCACATTAAAAGACTGGTCAGTTTAACAGTTTTTTTATTTTTTATTTTTTAAAATCCAACAAATCTTAGCAAAAACAGTGATCAAATTCCAGCATGATTAAAAATTCAACTACGTACTACTTTGCTAGGATTG
>JAOTRS010000015.1:7094222-7107353 GCA_028565755.1 Dinotopterus cunningtoni | reverse complement strand
TCCCTGTCCTAGGGAAAAAAAAAACGTCTTTGAACCGTCTTTGACCGTCTCATCAACAACAATCTGGCTACTTATTTAGCTAATACTGTACAAAGAACAGGCAATCAGATCAGCATTCAAAGAAAAAAGTTGTATATTACCTTTAAATGTGGAAAATGTGATGTTTGAGTGAGACTTTACTCTTCTTCTCTAGAAAATGACAAGACAGAACAGAGCCTTATCATTCGCTAGGACACAGATCAGAATGCACCTCTCTCTTTGTGTTTTGACACATAACTAAATTTTTTTAAATCTTTCCTGCCACTGAGTCCAGTTGCTTAGTCAGTTTACCTTCAGGCAGCATGACAAGAATGCAAAATAATTTCCCCTGCCCTTCTCCCAGACATTTTAATCTTGGCTCACAGCCAAAAAGTAATTGCTTTACCTTTCCGTGGAGGAGCATTGACTCGATATTGAAATAATATTGAGATAACAGTCATGTAATGCTATGCCAAGGTCATGACTCTTTTCCTCCTGTCCCCTCCGCAAGGCTCAGGGTAAATATATTTATGAAAATATATTGAAAGGACATAAATTTGGAAGGACATATTAAAAGGACAAAATTAAAGGTAAATAGAGGATATAAGGACATAAGAAAATAAACCTGTGCAATTGAAAATGATCATTTTAGTGATTGACAGTAAGAATTACTTAAGGTCTGCTGCAATAAGGTCTCAAAATTTAAATCGGACTTTTCTCAGCTTGAGCCAACTAGTCTTGTACAATCAATCAGGTCATTGTCCAAATATTAATAATAAACATCATCTTTCATTACCAGCTTGAGCTAAAAGTCTACCCTCAATCAGGAATTCAAAACTGATATTGCTATTTTGGAGTGAATACATAATGTATTATGGCCTCTGAATTATACATAATGTATTATGGCCTGGCCAAAAGTGCTAAAAAGTGCATCTGCATATTAGAAATCAAAAAACATATCAACTGCTGAAAGTCAAGTACTGTTAGTCAAACATGCTCTTGGACATCCACAAGTATACACCCATCAGCCATAACATTAACACCACAAAACATTAACACATTAACACAATAGATTATCAATTATATACCAGAAAAGTAATGACCAGGATCACAGGCACCTACTGTAAGGCTTATTTATGCCCGTGGGAAAAAAGTCTAGCTCGATATCGAAAAAGCCAATACAGCACAAATGGCTGAAAAACGTCACTGTTAGCCACAATAGAAATGTATGAAACACAGTGCAACATAGCCTGCCATGCTTGGGGCCCAGCAGGTAATAAGCCCAAGGCTGACCCAGCCTCTTAACTCCCCAGATCCCAATCAGAACAAGCACCCATGAGATACACTGAACACCACACAACTTGCAGCACCCAAAGGATCCACTGCCAGGGCCTTGGTGCCAGAAACCACAGCACAATCCAGAGCTCTTATGAAATCACTGAGACCACCCAGGTGGCACAAGGGGAAAGGGGAACCAACACAAAACTAAGCACAATGTTTTGTGTTCTAATGTTATGGCTGTTCCGTGTATACTGCTATGTTCCATTTGTGTCCAGTGTAGGGTACATCATACATGCTCATCAGAGCAACCTCTACCTATACCTCTGGTCTCACATAGCACGCATGAACCTCTATAAAGTGTTCCCCCATAAAGTCCCAAAGATAAACTATCATAATGGTCATAGGACATCAAAACTCTAAATCTGTACATCTCGTTCCAGTAAATGCAGGAAATCCACAGCTTTTGAAACCGCTGAGCTCCTTTTACACCCAGATATTTCATTATTATAGCATACCAGAAGACAGTCAGTGGCCAAGGCACATTGTTCAGCTCAGCTTCGTGGAAACGCTGAGGGTCGCAGTGTACTTCTCAGTAAGAGCCCTATAATGTGAAATAAGAAATTCAAAAAGCATTAGAAAAAGTCCCAGGATGTGCCGAGGAGGCTTAACCAAAGTAGGACAATTAATTAACAGTTAATTCATTAATTTTACAGGTATTAGGTATTATGAAAAAATATGAAACAGTGCCTAGATGAGAAGAGAGGAAAGCAAAAACCTTTCCTGTCTTTGGTAATGCCTTTTGCACCACATTATTAAGCTGTTGAAGTAAAAGCTATTATATACTAGAGGTTTATTGGGCTCCAGGGTTGGCAATAGAAACCAGGAGAAATTACAGGGTTATTCCCAGGAGAATTATCAGAGTTTACTATCAGAGAATTGCTGAGAATTGAGAAACAGCACATAGCAAGGTTGCGTCAAGACTGAACCTTAAGTGAATGGTCCCTGGCATAGGTGTAACCGATTGGTACTATTTATAAGATAGTGCTCTCTGGCTTCCCCTGACACCAGAACCTTTACAAGCAATGTTTCTTACTTCAACATTGTAAAGATGATACAAGGCTAAAGTAGCTATCCATTAATGCCATGGTGGCTACAATAGCTATCCACTATGATAAAAGGCTAAATTAGCTGTCCACTAATGGGAGATACACTATTCGGTTTGAAATAATTTTGACCTATACAATGCTTTATTGGGCTTTTAAACAAAACTGTCATTTTTTACAAACAAAAGAAATATGCATTGTGTTCAGTATGCAGTGGTGCCTCAGCATAGGAATTTAATTCATTCCGGAGGCGAGTTCTATGTACTCGCCTCCGGAATGAATGGCGAAATTTTGTACGCATTTTCCCGTAGGAAATAATGTAAATGCATATCATCAGTTCCAGCCACCCAAAAATAGTACCAATATTACTAATATCCCAACCCAACACTATATCTTTTTTGACACCAGCTGCATTAAAAACGAAACTGAAAGTGTCTCTCTTTTCTTTTCTGCTGCCGTCCTTGATAACATTCTTGGGACCCAAGGTGCTACAGTATGTCCACAAAATTTTGCACAAAATGCAAAAAAAAAAAAAAACCCACAAAAAAATATGTAAACTTGCTTTGCTTGGCTTCCCACTGACACAAACAAGTTTTAAAGAGATCCCGGGTGTATGCGCAACTTAGACGGCATTCGGTTCATGCAGACCATGTGCCATGAACATGGCAGTTGCTGGACCTCAAATAAATACACTCTCTCACTCATCGTCTATACCGCTTTATTCTGTATTCAGGGTCGTGGGGGGCCTGGAGCCTATTTTAGGAGACTTAGGGCAAAAGGCAGGGTACACACCTGGACACAGGGCACCTGGACAGGGTGCCAATCCATCGCAGGGCACAGGCAGTTTGGAAATGCCAATAGCATAATCAGCTGGTCTTTGGACTGTGGGAGGAAATCCGAGTACTGGAGGAAACCCATCAAGCACGGGGAGAACATGCAAACTCACAGAGACAGGAATCAAACCTGGCCAAGAATCGAACCCAGACCCAGAAGGTGCAAGGCGGCAGTGCTAACCACTACACCACCGTGCAGCCTTCATACTGTATACAGTAAATACATATTCAATATATTTAAAAGATATTGTAAACGTGTACGTACATTGCTGCATTTTAACATCTATAATTCAATGTTAACTCATATAACTATTACAGGGAGACCTTATCAGACATTCATTGTAGTAATGAAGTGCTACATAAAGGACCCCATTTTGGCTCTAAGACTTCATTCCAGTTTTATCTGATCCTTCTGGAATGTATCAAACCCAAAAATTGACATCAGTCTAATAAAATACTGCATTATTTAATTTGAATGCAAAAACAGATATGCATATTTTGAACACCACACAAATACAGATACTGGCTTTACATTATACTCCTAATAAGTATGTATGAGGACACAGTTCACTGTGACCGAACATAAGCCAAGGATTCAATCTTTCAGCAAATTGATTAGTGCCTTTAAAAGTGATAAAGTACATAATAGCAAGGATCATTTAACCAATGCATTGCTCCAAAGCAATTTCACTTCTCTGCAGTTAGAAATCTCTCTCATTGTGATGTGAAATTAATTGTGCGCATCAAAAACAAACAAACAGTAATCTGTTTTTAATTGAAAGTGGGTGTCCAAGGCCAAATGGGCAGGAGCTGTTCAGAATGAATTGCTTACTCTGTTGACTAAGGTGGCTTGCACACCACAGGCTTCTGTCCATTTAAATCGAACTCTAGTTCGTCTTTTCCTTCTTGGTGCAGTTAATTTCATCTGGTATTAACACAGTATTACACTCAGGTGTGGACCAAAACAACCAAAAAGACGTGGTCTCGATCGGAGTCATCTCTTGAACTCTGGTGTCCTCCTGTTGAGAAAGCATACCGAACCAAAATAGGACCAATGTACATACCTTCTGAAATATCTTTGGCTGATGAGCATCACAGGTCAAGAGGATTAATGCACGCTGCCTCCTGTATTGTCTTTGGTGACTCCTGTGAAACAACACATTGTTTTCTAGCCATAGACATGCTTTATTTTCAAACTGTATGGTTGGCCTAAAGTTTTAAATCCAAGCAATGTACATAACATTCGCCAGGGCTAAGACCAACCCGCATTGGTTAACCTCCATCGTAAAATTGTCTTTCCCACATCACAGAAACATGCAGGATCCTCTCCACAGGATCTTCTTCCTGTATTTACTTTATTTGTTCCTGCAGCAGAAACATCTGACCATTAAGTGGAGAGGATGTTCTCATGAGTTTTGAAGTGATACATTTTGGTATGCCTGGCTTTTGACTCGAAATGTTGTGTTTATTTTGCACAAACAAAGCATCAAATCAACCACAGAATTGTAACTTCAAACAGGCAGGGGTTGATCTAGTGGCAAACCACGTAGAACAGGACAAGCAGAATTCGGAAACCAGAATAACAAAAACAAGTCAAGCACTTGAAGGTATTCAAAGAAAGTAAGACTTGGTAATGGGCAGATAAATTCATGTGGTGTGTATACTTCACAACGTCCCTCAATCGCAGAGTCCTATTTATGCACCTGGGTAATTGGATGCAGGTGTTTAGAAATCGGTGATCTGGAACATTACTGTTGGAAAGTGTAGTTGTCTCCACCATGCTTGTATGCTGAGACAACCCTGCTGGTACTGCCATCCTAGCTGGCCTGACAACTCAAGTGGTTCAGACCAGAGCAACTGAACTAAAGTGTGAAATCACTAAATGGACTGTGAGTATTATTAAAGCTACTCAAAACAACCATGACTACAAGTTCAACGACAAAAAAAGGAGGGATAGAAGTTGATCACATGTCACTCATCAGCACACATTTATAGTACCATGTGAACCGGTGGTTTATTTGTACTAATATGCATTATCTCTCATCTATCTGCCTTTTTCTTTAATACTGTAGCTCTGCTCTGCCCTGATGATTTCCGGTGTCAGATTTGTAAACTAATCTAATATAAGCTTAGCAGCCTTTGCTATGGATTTCACCATAGAAGCCTTTTGATATTCTGGTTTTGTTGCTACATACAGTATCTATTAAGACTTTCCTACAGGGAAGCCTGAGAAAGAGAGCTTTCTTTAGACATTCCTCAGGTAGAGAAATGGTAGATTAGGAGTTTATTGAAAATGTTCTTAGAGTAATAAATGGCTTTAGCCACAGTATCCATATTAATTTTCTCTATTTTCTGTACTCTCTGTTCAATCCCTGAGGAAGACTACACATGGGACTTAGTGCTGAGATGACTGATGATGCCATACAGTAAAGCTATCTGTCTTCTGACCATGATCAATAAGAGCAATAACTGCTTACACCCCCATTTACTTTGCTGCTGTATGAATACGATTGTGTGTATATGTGGGTGTGTGTTCTGGAGTGAAAGTAGAAGACAAAAGTATGGGTCCTCTGGCCTTTATTTACCATACCGTAGGAGTGTGAGGTTCGTTGCTGTAGCATAAAAACTGTCCTTTTGCTTTTTGGATAGTTTGTCTTAAAGTTTGAATGTAGAAACATCACCAAGGTTTTCCCTTCCCATAACCAGCTGTACCTTTTCAGCCAACACATATATTATGCTTTGCATTCAAAAGAAAAAAGTTAGAGTTAGATGAACTGAATAACCATGTATTTTTGCGTGTAACTGTCTAAAAAAGATTTTTTTAAAAACACAAACCGTAAATTTCATAGTATTTTTCTTGCCCTCAGTAAAGCCACTACCTCTGTCTCCACTGGAGCCTCAGTCCTCTACGCTGGCCCTGGAACTGCGCGTAAGGGAGGTGGAAGAGGAAAACCGAGCACTCAGGAAAGAGCTGAGTCATCCACCCAGGAGCCCCACCCACGGCAACCAGTATGGCAGTAGACGCCATGGCAACCAGTCCCATGTTGGCAGAGATGGTTCGAGGCATGCTGACGCTCAGAGAGGCATCTTACCAGGAAACAGCTCTGACTGTGTGTCTCAGCCTGTGGTGGACAAGTGTGAGGTAATCTTCCTTTTAGTCCAAAAAAAGGACTGACAATATATTTGTAACTATGTAGGTCTCTTACAAAGAAAACTAAAGGTGAGGGCGATGGTGGTAAGGGAACTCCCTGAGATGACAGGAACAAACCTTGAGAGGAACCAGACTCAACAGGAAACCCATCCTCATTTTGGTGATATCAGATAGTACAGTAGGACCATAAATCAGTCATTGGTGTTACAGCATTTGTGTTCTATAAGGTTAAAAATGCAGTATAGTGGGGAAAGGTGCTTAAGTTAATATTAAACTCCACTTTCTGCATTGGAGGCTCAGGTACATGGCAATTTCAGTTCTAAAATATAGAGCTACTGCATTCACAAGCCATTACAGAACAACTGTCTGCATCAGCCGAGCCCAAATCCATGTTCATGGTCATCAAGTAGAACTGTCCTCAGTCACCACATGCATCCCAAGCTGGACATACGGGGCCATCCCAAGCAGCAGGAAGGCATCAATGCAATGGAAATTCCAAACAGAAGTGGGGCACCAGGATGTATCAGACAGATCCAGCGGGCAGGAGGGGGTAGGATCACCGTCAACTCCGGAGCAACATGTCACTTTAACTGTTTTCAGCGAGAGTGGGGGAAGACAACATCCAAACATACAAGTTATAACATATTTACCTATACTTTACAGTACTGTATGTGAAATAGTGTCAAAGAGGGAACACATTATTATAATATAATATAAATAAATTAAATTATATGTAACTGTATTTATTCATCAGCATGTAATAAAATTTCATGACATGTTAACTATTGACTAATATACTGATAAATGCTTTATGAGTGTTTAAGAAGAGTTCAAGTGGAGGATTTAAACAAAAAATCTCATTGTGGTTTAGATAGTCATCAGTGTTCCCTTAGTGGAGCTTTGCAGAAACAAATTGGTGCTTAGTGTTGAGAGATCTCCTATAATGCTGTGCTGCTGTAGAGATACAATTTTACTTATGCAATCATGAAACCATCATTATCTTCTTCATTTTTGTAATGATTCTTATTCTTTCTCTCTCTAGACAATTCATATGGCCATAGTGTGTGCTGGGTATAATGCCAGTAGAGATGTGGTGACACTGGTGAAATCTGTCCTGTTCCACAGGTAAGGATTGCATCATGCTTAGAAACATTATATAGGAGTAACCTTTGGCTTATTTTTAGGCAAAACCAAAGGTGTTGTCATGCCTTCATCTTTTTCTGTCATGTCAGCAAGTTTTCATTCCCAGCATACTCCCCCCGACACACACAAACACATGCACACACACACACACACACACATACATGCACACTCACTTGCACGCACACACAGACAGTCTCTTTCTCCTGCTCTTTCTCTCACTCTCTGCTTCTCTCTGTGCTGGCCTTGTTGTTGTCCTTAGCTTACAAATCTGAATATGCTTCTCTCATGACGGCAGACTGTTGCCTGGCAACGTAACCTTCATGAACTTCAGCTCTCATCCAATTTCTCCTCCTCTTCTCCCAAACAAAGTCCCACAGTGTAAAGAAGGAGAAACACAGAGAAAGAAAAAAAATATACAGAGACATACTGTAGATACACAGTTTTAAGGAACAAAACAGGCAACTGTAGAGTGGTGTTGTAGGTAAACAGTTTAGGGGTTTGAAAGTGAAAATGCTCTTTCTGTGGAATTTACTGGATGCTGGGCATTATCATTCCAAACGACATTGTGATTATGTGGTAATGTTGCTTAATAAGCCATATCAGATGCCAAGCTTATAAGATTACGACTGCACATATACCATTTAGTTTTAAACAGAAATCATAAGCTATTAGTTATGAAATCACCTCATCCTGCAGTCTTGTGGCCCCTATTTATAGTCATCTGTGCAACATGTCATTTATATTCACTCTGTCTTCCTTTCACAGACAATTAAACATAAGGTTAAAGAGAATCGATTGAGAGCTAATGCTAACATAAAACCTAATGCTAACATAAAACCAACATCGATCATTTGTGTTACTAATTATACTGTACTAAGGTTTCTGTAATGTTAAATCTCACTCATCTTTGGTAACCACTTTATTCTGGTCAGGTTTGCAGAGAGCCTGTTCCACCACTACTGGGCACAATTCAGGGATACAGGATGGATGAGACACAACTCCATGACAGCCCACCATGCACACACTCCAGTGTTTTGTGACTGGAAACCAGAGAACCTGGTGGAAATCTGTGGATAACAGATAAAAAAATCCACAGAGACAGTTACGCAAGCTCAGAATTAAACTCAGGACCGTAGAGCTGTAATGTCACCATTAAAATACTGTAATTTTATAATAATAAACAGTACAATCCATTTATCCATTCATCCATCCATATACTATCCTCTGTAATCCAACTCAGGACCATGGAAGCCAATAGTGACCATTGTATTTATTCCCATTTTATCACTGTTATAAGACCTATGGTCAACATTTACACACTACGGGCAATTTGGGAATGCTAATTAGCCTAATCTGCATGTCTTTGGACTGTGGGAGGACACCGATGTACCCGGAGAAAACCCACCAAGCACGGGGAGAACATGCAAACTCAGTGCACACAGACTCTGAGGTGGGAATCAAACCCAGTTTGATTCCAGTTCAGAATTATGAACATTGCAACATCACATACACTGACTGCCCAAAAATTAAATCACTACTTTAGGAGGGTCAAATTATTGACCTGCATCAAGCAAAGAAAACAACTAAGGAGATTTTTAATTAGTGGAATAAAAAAAAAGTAGCTTTTATGTGAGTGTTGTTATACTATATGCATTTTAATATCCACAAAATAAGACAAAAATATATCTACTGGATTAATTTGTGTTCAGTGATAGGACATTTGCAGATTACTTGACCTCTTCGTCCAGGTGCTTGAGTCCTCTTTATAACTAGTGTATGACAAGGCAATAATAAAACTAGCCTCCAGTGTTTTCTACATCATAATGTAAAGCACTGAAGGAATGTCCAGGATGTTTTAGTAATATATGATTGCACTTTTTAAAATTAGTTCCCATTTAATAGCTTTTTACTTTACCTAAGGCTTTTTGACTGGTGCCCAAAAAAGTTGGCATTCGATTGACCTATGCTGGATTGTCCTCGATGTCTGCTGTATTAAGGTGGATTCTTAATAAGAGAGGAAAGTACTAAAGCAATTTTGGGAGGATAAAACTTTATGTAGTTTCCTAATTTTTAGCACATTAAGCATTTCTGTGTAATTTAGTGGAACACCAGATTAGAATCTTACTTGCTAGCAGAGATCATGCTCTCCCAAGGTCTAATGTTGCCTCTGACAACAAAATTTCGGTTTACTTTAATTTAAAAATGTTGGCTTTCACTTCAAGGCAGCACAGTGGCTTAGTGGTTAGCACTGTCGCCTTGCACCTTCAGGGTCTATTTTTAATTCCCTTCTTGGGTCTGTGTGCATGGAGTTGGCATGTTCTCTCCGTGCTTGGTGGGTTTCATTCCTCTGGGAAAAAAAATCCATTATGGAAGTTTGTGAAAATGGTTTTGCAAAGAATTTAAAAAGTATTGCAAGCTGGTAAATAATATTTTGTCTCAGTCAAAAGGCACAAATGCCAAAATATGTCAAAATTGGTTTCTTTATATCAGTGTGATTTTTGAAATATTTTGCACTTCACGTCTCTCAGTTCTGCCAAAATTGGTAAATCAGCCTGCAGTTATGTTTGGTATGAATAATATTTGATTGCATTTGTATCTTCTGTACCAGTTTAATTTTCTCTTTGGTACCACTTCAGTAGTTGGCAACCTTGGCTTGTTACAGTACTTTATTTAGCTTATTCACAGAAGCTGCAGTTTTGCCCAGCCAGTAGTTTCACTCCACTAATCAAGTGACAGAACTAATGTGATTGCCTCTTTTTTATGTGTCATGTTTTTTCTACGAAATGTACACAGTTACGTGTAAGCTGTAAGCTTCTAAAAGACAAATATGTAGCTTGTATGGACAACTTTTTTGTTCCTGATGAACATAATTTGTCAGATTGAGTATTGTCTTAGTTTTATCCTCCTCAGCGAGTTCAGCTCAGTGGATTGCATCTCAGCTCGGTCAGACAAAGGTTGTACATTAGACATTTTGCATAAAACTATAATAGTCTAGGGAACTCACATCCAGGAATTGCTTTTATTGTTGGTTGTGAAAGGTTCTGCCCAAATACATTACTTTTCCAACTTGAGCTGAGCAGATACTGGATCACAGCAATACTGCACTCCTGCTTTCTGGTTTCAGGACCGCTGATCACACTTTCATCCTTGTTTTGCATGTGTACAAACAAAAGCTCTAACAGGATAAAAAGGTTCTTAGCACAATATATCAATGAAGTGATGAGGCTGTTCTTACACTTCAGGGCTGTTTCCAGGATGAAGATTTCATGAATTTCCAACATGCAGCAGACATTAATGAATACACAAACTCCAGTTACATCAGTATGTGGGAAACTGTCTGTGGATTGCACCAGCTATGCACTAATCATCCCTGTGGCTGATGTGATCAGGACGGTTAACCTACAATATATCCTGATGTCCCTGAAGTCGAGTTCGCAAAGCATATGCCAGACACCTAGCAGAGGTTTTTACATACATTTTAATCTCTCCCTAAGACTGTCCATGGTTTTCACATATTTCAAGAAGCCACCTATTGTCCCTGTCCCCATAATTCCAACAGTCCTCTACAGTCAAGTGCTTGGAGCGGCTAGTCAGAAACCATGTCTTTTTCACTTCCATCTATAATGGACCCGCTCCAATTTGTACAGACAATACCACTTTTGGATAAGATAAACATGAGAATACTGATCATTGACTATAGCTCTGCTTTAACACTATTATTCAACAAAACTCATGACAAAGCTGAAAGATTTGAACATTCATCTGTAATTGGATTTTGGACTTTCTGAGGGGCTGACCCCAAATGGTGGAATCGATGACCACATGTCTTTCACATTGTCTCTGAACACAAGGACTCCACAGGGGTGCATTCTCCTCCGCCTCTCCTGTACTCTCTTCCTACTCAAATATTATTTTCAAGTTTGCTAATGACACCACCATCCTTGGCCTCATCATGGACAAAATGAGCTCAGAACATTAACAGAGTGGTGCAATGACAGCAACTTCTACCACAAGTTCTGAACAGACAGAGACACGGTCACCCAGACGCATGGTTGTCAGCCGATGGTGCCGTAAGCACAATCAGTGCGAATGTGCTGCACTTGGCAACGTGTCTATTTAAGGGTCCTGATACCTGCTCACTTGGTGCAATCATTAAGTAGAACCGGTAAAGGTATCAAGGCCAAGAAAGACAAAACGCGCAGCGAAACAAAGGCGAAAGACCGAGCCAACGTCTTTACAACTAGCCAGTGTTTGAAAGTGTGCAAGCAGTAAAGCGTGCATTCTCAGTTTAAGTGTTAAAACACATATACGTCGCATGTAAATCCTAGGTAAGGGCGGATTCTCCCCCAGAGGATCAAAATCCTTATTTTTAGTTTCCAGAGCCCTGTCAGGTCTCGAGAAGAAGGCAGAGCTCTGTTTATTTTGCGTTTTCAGTTTTCCTTGATTTCCTTTTCAGTTCCCAATTAATCATCCCACATTATCCCCAAACAGGAAGGTCTTCCCATGTGTGTCTCATAAGCACTCTCAGAACCTCCTATTACCTTGACTCCCTCAGAAGCCCTGCGTAAGGGCTCTTATAAATATTATTACATCCTGAGGTGCAGCTCTCTAACCCGCCCCACGTAAAACATCAGGCTAAAGAATAGCTTTTACCTGCAGGCCATCACAATCCTGAGTAAACTAACCCAGTCATTAGACCTTTTTCGTGCTGTTACACTTATGCCTCCACTACCTGGTCACACACACTGGTCACCTCACTGACAGCTCAATGGCACATATGGACATTTTCCTCATATTTCTGTCACTTTTGGACATGTTGGAATATTTCTAAGGGCACTATTACCAGTTGTATTATAGATTAACTTTAATTGTATTTTTTATTTTAAACGCTAATCTGTAATGCTAGATCAACTGCTTTCTAAGCTCCTCTGTGTCAATAAAGGACTGCTCAGACACTGCATATGCATATAGCTACAATTTACTGTATACACTATTCAGCCATAACTTTAGAACCATTAACAACAAAACTACCTAAATTGTGTGTTCCTTTTATGTTGCCGGAATGGCTTTGGCCACTTGGGACCAGGGGGCTCCACAGGACCCCTGGCGGTGTGCTGTGATGTCTGTGATTTGGGAGCTGTGGTTTTTGCAGGGTGTGGCAGCTATGGATCAAGCTTATTTGTCCAGTGCATTCAATGGATTCTTAATCGGATTGGGACCCAGGAAATTTGGAGGCCAGTTTAACAACCTTTAACTCTTTGTCTACTAAGGCACCTGCATTACCGACTGCGATGTGCTGTGTGTTTTGATATCTGTCTGACTTTTTTTGGGGTTTGTGCTGCATTGGCTATTTGTGGGATTAAGCCGGATGGGCAGACTGGCTCTTTGTTCCTTGGGTGGGGATCATGTTACCAGTTTTTACTGGTATACAAGTAGTAATCATCTGGTGGTACTGTTTATAGCTTATGCATGTATTACTATTTTTTGCACTCTCCTTCATCTATCTATCTATCTATCTAATATATATATTGTAGCGTTTTACTGCCGGAAAGGATGTTGGAGAGACGAGTGAGCTTAATTGCTGCCCAATGCAATGGCTGGG
>JAOTRS010000015.1:7043325-7054974 GCA_028565755.1 Dinotopterus cunningtoni | reverse complement strand
TATTCACAATTTATTTTCAATATATAATGTTGTCAAAAATGTTCATGGGCAAAGTGCACATACAGTAGTGCCATTATAAAAGACATTGCCAAGGTCTGGGAAAATTGTATGCAACACTTACTTCTTGGGGATAATACTATTGAACAACACAAATAGAGATAGCTAGAGAGCCATAGCAAAGATCTTAAACACCCCTGTCACTGCAGTTGGCTTGATAATATGCAGGTTTAAAGATCACATAAACACAACTAATTATCATCTTAGTACAACTAATGTGTCTAATGCCTCGGTTACATGGAGAACAAAATGCAATGAACTGTACCACATTTATCCCCATTTAAACAACTCACAAAAAACTCCTTTGCTACTGTAAGTAGCATGTGGATGCAAGTCTAAAATTTACATACAACTACTTATTAGAACAATTTTGGAATAATAATAATAATAATAATAATAATAATAATAATAATAATAATAATAATAGAAATCTCTAATTTAGACTTACCCCTTCTTCGTCGACATTTTGACTTTATTCATGTAGGGCTTAAAATTATGAATCTATCAGAGTTACTCTCGTCACCTTGAGGAACTGAAGACAATTTGGCAAGAGGAATGTGGCAGAAGTAAATGACAGTGCTGCTAATTATTTACAGTACATTAAACTTATAATTAGCAACAAAACATTAACGTTTTAAAACAAAGTGCTAAGATTGATGAAAAATGAAATTTTAAAACATCTCCAAATTCTCCTCTTACAAAGCTTCTCACAGATCAACACTTACAACAAACTTTAGAGAATAAAGTATGTGAACAGTGTGTGTAGACCATGGTTAATCACAGTCCATACATGGACATAGAAATTATATTTGATTTATGTGTAATGTTTAATTATTGTAGAATCTGTGGGAGGATGGAGTAATGTTGATCCTATACGTGAGATCAATATACACCTTGAAATACAGTAGATTTTTTTTCCTAAGTTTAGTGTTCCTATGTTTTTTTAAAAGTGCAGAATAAAATCCACATAGTATACAAAACATTATTATAAAACCAAACAAATTAGATAAACTCTGATTAATGAATTGTCATACTTTTGTATGCAACTAAACATTGCAACTTCTACCCCGCATGGTACTTTTTTGCCCTGATCAGAAATGCCCCCACCAAAGGGAACAAATACTTTGAACCTTGACCTAGATGTGCTACTGTACATAGCAATCTGAGAAAAGTAAGGCTGTGGAGGGGAGAACAAAAAATCACAAATTAATTCTGATCTCTCTTATGACTTTCTATAAGAGAGATATTTTCCATCCTCCAAAACATCTTCCTATTAATAAAAGCTATTAGCATCAGTATCTACTGTATGTAATGCAAGATCCATAATATTATTTCAGCACTTTTAAACTTCTCCTTAACTTCTGATAACCTGATGTAATCACTTCCTTAGAAAAGGGAAAAAATAAGATGGATTGTGGTGGTTTGCTTTTTACCTGGAGTAGATGCTCTTGTCAGTTAACATAACGGCATCCATATTTGTTCCACACAGACGCTGCTGTAACTTCACAAGTCTATGTGATGATCCTCTTCTATTTAGCACATACCTAGTTTTTAGTGAGATTGCACATCGCTTTTAATGACTGTGCTACAATGTGCTGATCACACACTAATTTAATGTTTTTCAGATACTTGTGTTTCTGAATGGGTCTCAGGATGCCTGATCAACATCTTGTCATACAGTATATAGCAGCCTATCACCTGGTACTATATCCCAGCAAAACCCATCCCAGTTATGGAGATTTATCACCCTCTTACCTACACAGCATGGTCATTTATCCACAGTCAGACTTTCGACAAGTGTTTATTTTGTGCAATTTCTGCATTATCAAATATTAAATGTTTTAAATAATTTAGTGTAGGGCGACACATACGAGGAAACAATGATCAATTCAAATAAAGTAAAATTGGACCTGTGACTCTAACGGGTCGAACCAAACACACTGGCTTAAATGAACATCTCATCTTGTAGGGTTAGATCAAAGGTCTACAGTCTTATCTAAAAAGGCCTGGTGTTGCTGCAGACTTTCATTCCATTCAATTAGGAGGAAAACTTGATAGTTGATTGAAGAATCAGACAAACTGATTAAACAAGAGAAATCAAGAATGGCATCTGTTTGGGTGAAAGCAAAACCTGTAGCCACACCAGTCCTTTGAAGATAAGCCTAAAGACCCCTGGCTTTGATTAATCCATTATGTGCTCTCCCCAGTAGTTACCCAGCTGTGTGAATACCCAGACATTTTTCTTTATTTTTTGATATCAACAAAATCCATTTCTTTTTTACAGAGGCCATTCAGCTCCTTGTCGATTGGACTTAAGATTGGACTATTGACTATTGCACACTGAAAGAAAATAACTAATTGGTTCAGTAAACATGTCAAAATCAAATCTAATATTTTTACACACAAAAAAAATAAAAGTACTGAATTTACTTGAATGCTTTAAGCTGCACTAATACAGTCATGTAAATTGGCTAGTTCTAACTTTACTGGGTCAAATAAAAAATTGTTGCATGCAAAACAAGACTAAAATAAAGGATTACTTGAACTGATTGAACACTTTAGTAGGAGGAATGGTTTTTAAACTAGATTTGCATACTGTTATATATTTCCAGAAGTTTAAACAGATGTAAAGATTTAAAGTGTTACGTATGGGTTGTTATCAGCATTTATTGTTTGTGTTGGCTTTAGGCGCAAATGGGATTGAGAGAGTGCTACTCCTAGCTCATTACATATTAATGATAATTTTTACGTTATATACTATATACTTTTTACAGTGTAAAGATTTATTTAATGAATCTGCATAACATTAAGTTATATTTTATGAAAATAATAGAACAAAAATGCACCAGTTCTACAAACTCAAGACCTAATCCCATTCTGCACCATGTATTCTTCTGGTTACAAGCACATGACATAAAGACATGCATTAATTCAAGAACAATTGTCTGCCTTTAAAATACAACTAAAGACCATACACTTTAACAATATACAGGACACTATACAATTAAGCAAACACTGAATTGACACATTAACAGGTCTTAGACATTGTTCGCTTTTTTTGTTTTAACACCAGCTTGCTGGTATTCGCATAAGCATTTCAAGTTTTCTTATCTAACTGCTACTTACAGCAACTTAAACTCTCAACATATGTTTTTATATTGTCGTGTTAATGCATTATAGAAGTGCCCACACTATATGATAGTGTTTCATACTGTACAATTCACACACACACACACACTTTACCATCCGATTCACAAAAATCGTCTCCAACATGAGTCCATGTTTTTGCAACATTTTACAGTGTTACCTTAACTTAAATTACTCTGGATAAAGGCATCTGGTAAATGGTGTAAATGTCATTAGGTGTCTTCATAACTGGCAAAGCAGAAGTTTATCCATTTTGTTTTTCCATATGATGATAAATATGTTACTTTTTTTTAAGTACTGTATGTATTTTTATGTATTTATATTCTACATTTTAACTTAGCTCTATTTAAAGTGGAGGCTCATTATGGTCAATAATATTTAAAGAATGTCCCCATCTTTGCCTGACATGTTAAAAATTGTTCACTTGGTTACTTTGAATAGCCTACAGTTGTTGACTATGTGTACTTATGCACTGTGAACATGATTGCATGTAACAATCTATGACTTGAGGTAGTTTATATCAGTCTCAATGAGGTGCTGTGGCATGTCTCAGATGTCACTGGATGAATGGCCATATCAGTGGCAATTGCAAGGTTATTCAATTTGAAGCGATCTGCTGTTGCACATCTGGGGGTTCAAGCAGTGAATAGACCTGGAGGTGACAGTTATATGGCAATAGATTTGTATAAATTGTGCTTACTGTGACATGAATGTGAAAGAGGATCAATCGTAGTCCTAATCTGCCTCAGATGTGTGCAATGATCATCAGTAACCAGACTTGCCCTATCTCACAAACACAGAACACAGTATTCAGTGAAAGTTCTAAACTTATCTTCATTCTGAACAAATATTCATTTTAAACACGGTCTTTGTCTGTAAATGATAATATTACACTATTCAAAATACAATGTTACTGTTGCCTCTTCCATTTGTGGCAGCTTGAGGTTCCACCTACTTGCACCTACAGTAATTGGTCATTTAGTTTGTTGGTTGTCCTATGGGGGGCTAGGGGGAAGATATATAGGTTTGGTGGCAGGGTAGCCTTGGTCATAGGTCCCGCCCCTGCCTTCGGGCCATCCCTGCATCATTCAGGTAGGTGGAGTGAAGCTGGTTGGGTTGCTTGTGGTAGACTGTAGCTCATGGTAGTGTGTTTCTCCCTTAGTGTGACACATTAAATGAAGCGCCATTGCTGGTACCGTAGTTCTCGTATTTGCTCAAATGTTAAGCTGTGTTTGTCTGTTTATTCAGGTTCAGAGGCCTCTTGGTAGTGCAGTTGTTTCCCAGATAGTGTGAGTTCTGTTCTCCGGCAAGTTGTTGGCTTGCTTGATTGGGTTCTAAGTGATTCTACTCGCATGGTATGTATTTTATTTTGTTTGGTAAGCGTGGAGTGTCGGCTGAGCGGCCTAGATTGTAATTTGGTCATAGACCGGTCAGCCACATTCTATGTGTAACTATATTCTGTGCAGTGGGAGTTGCTTTGCCTGGGAGCTAACTGCTGTTAGCCGGGACCTAGCTGCTTTGCCTGGGAGCTAACTACTTCGCTCGGAAGCTAACTGCTACTGTTAAAAGGGAGATAACCGCTTTGGTTTTAGAAATATTCTTTTTGCTTTTCTCATTTAAAACAACTTTTAGTTGTGCCTTTTGTGTTGGACTCCTTTTGTTTTGGGGTGTACGTGTGTATGTTTAGTTGTGATTTTTATTCCTTTTCTTTTTGTTGTTTGTCTATTGTTTTACTATAATGTTGGGTTTTGTAAGTTTTTTCTTGTTTTTTTTTTTCTTTTATAAATCTAGCTTTCCCCTTGGTTGTGTGTAAAGTGTTGTATTGACTTCGTTCAGAGTGACTGATTCTACCAGGGTGTCTGTGATAACACCAAGAGAATTGTATAACATACTTTTGTGGTTACAGGAGCTGAGTGCCTGAGGCGGGGAGTAGTCCTGGTGGCGGTCTCCGTTTCACGTGTGAGTGTGTGTGTGTGCGCATGTGAGTGTCTCTACACAGGTGTAAGGAATCGTGCGGTGCTGTGGAGGCCTAGTTGTGCCCCTTGTTGCCCGCTGTCACGCCTCAGCTGTTGTACTTTGAGCTCAGTCTCTTTTTGGGATATCTCAGTCATTCTTGTATGATGTTTATGATGTGCTTGCATGTTCTATGTTAAAGTGGAATTGCTTCTCTTCTTTTGTTGTTTCATGTCTTGTAATAAAATTTGATTTGTTTTTATATCTGCGTCTCCTGCAGCCTCACTGGGAACGAACCTGTGCTGTTTCTAAGAACAAATATTCTAAATATTCCCTGGTGAAATTTCAGGGTGGCGTAATCGTTAGGTAGCACTTCTTTAAACCCTCGGTGTCCCACCACACATTCATCTTAATATTTCTGTTATTGGTCACGAGGGACCATACAAAACGTCATAAAAGAGCAGACCATTCTCTTACAGTAAGTCTTGTTGATTCTGACAGAATCATACTTACTTCCTCAGAATCTGGGACAAAAAAAGAAAGTTAAAACTAAGCACAACTAGATTCGGATCTCCACTGATATCGCTCTCATCCACAGTATTAAAGTTGTCTGATGTGACCACTGCCAAGATATCCATCTACAAGAGAAAGCTGGAAGCATTTACTGCACCTGATCTATGCAAGCTCAAGAGCATTTTTCTTTGACTTCATAGTTTCCCTTCGCCTCCTAACTTAACTTCAATAAGAAATAAAATCTGCCAAACTTTCTCCTCAATCCCTACAGTACACTATCCCTGTTTTTCATCCATCTTAATAATGTTTTTTACCTTTTTCTACAAAAAAAGGTTAAACGGCTTCACTCATCCAGCACTTTTCCAGACAATCTATCAAGACCACCCTTGCCTTACTCATATCGCCAATGACTTTTTATATAAGTTATTTTGAGTCTACTAAAACTGGTTGGCATAAAAACCTTAATTGGTACTTTGCCTGGAAGCATTATGATGACAAAGGACTTAATAGCTTACTAAATATTCATTTATCCCAAATTAATGTGCAGGCAGAAAAGTATTGGAACACTGTCCTGCACATAAGACATATGAACTCGAATAAACCACACAAATATGATTCAAATAGTTTAGGGGGGAAAATCCACTACGTTTGGCCATCTTATAACTTTGCATTATTTACAAAGAATTTTGTTTTAGAAGTAGAATGGGACTAAAAATGGCAGTCACATTTGACATTTAATTAAAATGATGATAAACTCTGGTGAGTTGTCATCTGAATTACTAATCAAATTGCACTCAGTGAACTCAGTCCAAAATTGCTTATTATATGTATAACATTGTTTAGCCCAAAAAAAAAAAGCACACTCCAGGATTTTGTTCAACTGCCTTTATCTATGAAGTTATCTTTACAGCCTGATTACAGTGTTGGAGTGGTGGCCAATTTATATATAATGATTCCTCATGCTCCCAGTACCACTCTTTGAGACAAAGTGTGACTGTTCTGGACAGGCAGTGTTTAAGCACAGCATAAAACAAGTATACAATCTTTTGACTCAGGTGACTAGGACATGTTACTGTGTACAGTAAATGTCATCAATGACTGTAAATACTGATAATGTAAACCTTTACTTTGGATAAAGGGATCTGGTAAATGGTGTAAATGTCATTAGGTGTATTCATAACTGGCAAAGCAGAAGTTTATCCATCAGTATATCCATTAGTTTGGTTTATGTTTTTTTGGAGGGGTTATACAGTATACAGACAGACAGACACACATACTTGAATGGAGCTATACAGCTATACTGTACATTTGCAGTTTTTGGTTTTATTGTCATTTTCTAAAGGGATATAATTTGTGCCGTGTTAGTAACATATTTTAAAAAGTATCAGGTAGATCATAGGATTCTGCAGCCAGATGGCAAGGTACAAATGCCAAAAAAGGAATGAAATCAGTGAAATGATAATGCACTGTCAAATATAAAAGAGAAATGAATACTATCATTGCCTTTTTTATAATCTAATGGCTATGGAGTATAATTACCTGCAAAAACTGCATCTAAAGCTTAAAAGAAACCTGTAATAATCATATGGTGTACAGCGTGGGAGGCTAGAGGTAGAGTAGGATCATTTATTATCCTTTTTATAATAATAATTATTACTAATATATCCTTATTATTATTATTATTATTATTATTATTATTATTATTATATCCGTATTATTTGTAGATATAGCACCATCTGTAATAAACTTCTGACATGCACTCAAACATTGCTATTATTTTCGCCAGGAAGAGAGCAGGATGTTCCCTT
The DNA here is from genome assembly GCA_028565755.1 of Dinotopterus cunningtoni. Taxonomy (NCBI): domain Eukaryota; kingdom Metazoa; phylum Chordata; class Actinopteri; order Siluriformes; family Clariidae; genus Dinotopterus; species Dinotopterus cunningtoni. The sequence continues at coordinate 7,047,496 of JAOTRS010000015.1, read as the reverse complement.
AAAGCTGGGGATACACTCCATGACTTTCACAATCCTAAAAGATTTTGAAAAGAAAATGTGAATAGACTGACAGACTGGCTTCCGCAGACTTTATTTTAAATTTTTATGATGAATCAAAAAAAGTGGATCTTCTCCAGATGACAGATCATAGACTATATGACCTGCCACTCCAACTGAGGCCAATTGAATGCACCAAATGCTCACACAAATTCTCACGAGAGTGAGACCTTATTTTCAAAGAGAAAGGAGAAACAAACATGGATTCAAGATAGCAGCGGTTTTGACATGTGTCACCAGCTGCACTGAGAAAGAAAAACAATAGAAAAATGAATTTGGGTGAAGATTCTGTCTATGATCCCTCCTCCTCTAATTTCACTTGTTATCAGCTACACTACATTATGGCATCAAGAGAATTCTCAATTTGTTCTTTTCACATATTGCCGATTTGAGGCTGTACTTCTTGTACACTTACAGATTTCTGTGCCACCTTCCCACGCCAACTGGCCTCAACTTCTGCTGACTGGTGCAGACTAGGGAGGGACTCTGGATGATTAGAATCCTACACATATTCCTAGTGTATCCCCAGCTTAGGATGATGGAAGAGACCTTGTCCCTGGAGGAGTTTAGGTATCTTGGGATCTTATTCACACGGGACGGGATGCAAGTGCAGGCAATTATTTATAAAAGTGAAGATTAAATATCACCAAAAATACCAACATGAAATTCAAAAGGCAGCAGGAAATCTGTGCCTACTACAGACTATAGCTACACTATGAGTAGAAACAGAGGCTAAGGCTAACAATAAGCATGGCAACAATGAATTAAAAATGAGATAATAATAATAAAGATAACACACACAGGACAATCCATCCTTCTATCTAGGAACCATGGATGCCAAAGGTGATCACCATTGCATTTATTCCCATTATACAACCATGGCAGGACCTCTGGTCAACATACTCACATGCATTCACACACTACGGGCAATTTAGGAATGGCCATTAGCCTAATCTGCATGTTTTTGGAATGTGGGAGGAAACTGGAGAACCTGGAGGAAACCCACCAAGCACGGAAGAACATGCAAACTCCATGCACACAGACCCCAAGGCGGGAAGAGGTGCAAGGCAACATCGCTAACCACTAAACCACAGTGCTGACTCTCAGGACAATGATTAAACTAAAACACTGACTTTTACAGTAATAGACAATTGAGGACAAGTCAAGGTGCATGTATACTCCAGACCATGTAAGTGGTGAAGAGTGCACTGGGATACAAAGACACTGTCCATTAAAAACTCCCAAAAAACACAGAAAACTCAGGCGAAACAATCATAGTGTGTGCTTGACAAATGGACTCAGTCATAGTGGACTGTGGTGGTGAAACAGGAGCTCAGTTTAGGATAAAACTCCCCTTTTCCATACCAGTGGTCATAATCTGAAAAGAATAGGTTAAGAGAAATGAGCTTCCTTTTCATGATTGTTGAGCTCTCCATGATGCAATCATGAGCTTGAGTAGCGTCTCAAACAAGGGTCCTCACTTCTTTAAACAATGTGCAGGGAGTAGACGTGGTTCCGCTGATTGACTAGACACAAACACCACTGGAAACAACAGCAGACCTAGGACATGCTCAATATTTGACATCTTGATATATTACATCTCCTACTATCTTCATGATTTAGGAAGAAACTTGTGGGTTATTTTACACATGAATAAAATGCTGTTAGAATAAACAACGAGGAATATACACTGTAAATAAGATGTCTGTACTGCTTTTGGACCAGTTGAAGTAAATTATTTCAATCATTTAAGTTTGGGACGACCCTAAAACCTGCTATCATGGGCATTTCCCCTTTAAATGTGACCTGCACAGACTTCATCACTTTAAACTAGACTGCAATGTGGGACTGTGATTTGATCCTTTAATAACCCATCACAACACACATATCAATGCACTATACAGTAGTAGGCTTGGTTTTCTATTTCAGTGCTTCATTTGGGTTCAGATGTTTTCATTTTTAAAGGAGTGAGAGTTTGACAGATCCCATACCCTCCAGGGCTCCTGGAAATTAAACAGCCAACAGAAATGTGGTTACATTGGTGATAAAGAAGCTCATAGAGCTAGGTGACTGATGTACATTATCCAGAGTTCATATCTGGCCTGTCAAACTACACAGTCATCTTGAATTGATGCATGAATATGCTAAAATGAAGTCTTCGGCTTTATCCATTCCGTTTAGATTTATAGTGTGATTTCTGCAGTGATACATGGTGGTTTTTGGACAGATTTTTCTTTTACTCATTTTGGCACAAGCTTTTATAAAATGTGAGGCAACATGCAAGCCAAGCATTATGATGTTCAAAAAAATCAGCAACAGTAGGCCTATAAGTTCTGCGGAAGTACAGTATATCCCTGAAATGATGAAAAGCAAGTACAAGATCATTTGCATGGAATTTAGCACACACATGCAGATGCTACACATACAGTAATAGTCACAGAAAAGTCAGGATACACAGAGCAGTTCTGATGGTAAGTCAGAATAAGATTAACCACAAAGTATATTACATTAAAAGGTAATCACATGGCATAAAGAGACACATGCTGTGACAGAGGGGTGGAGACAGATGCAAGTACGGACTTTTTATTTCATAACAGGCAAACAAAACCAGATTTACTAAATGTACCAAATAGAGACTTGAAAAACAAGACAATAAGCACACAGTAGACAGCAGAGACTTAGGAACCAAACTAAAAACAAGCAGGATTTAAATAGAAGCACTAGTCAAAGGGAAACACAGGGAAAAACTATTTTAATACACAGGCAAAATAAAGCAATAAAGCAAATTATGAAAATCTACACTTCATGTGCCAAATGCTTAGTCAGCATTTAAAATAAAATCTTTCCTCAGTTTTGTGTGTGTGGAGTCTGCATGTTCTCCTTGTCACTTAATGGGTTTTCTCTGGATAGTTTGTTTTTCTGGCACAGTCCAAAGACACGTGCTGTGAAGTGATTGGCGTTTTAAGTTTTCTGGGACAGGCCTACACCCACCCCCCCTTCCCCCACGACCCTACCGGATAGTCAGTAAAGATAACTGATGGATGGATGTGGACCTACGTCTGCAAAAACGCAGGGAAAAAAAGTATTTTCTATAAATATAATATATAATATATACTCTGCCATCAAATGAATTATTGTTTGTATCTCTTTAGAAAACCTGCTGATTGTAGGATGAGACTCTAGTCATTTTCTGTTATCCTCCTTCCTTTCTTCCCTCCTTCCTTCCTTCTACCTTTTCAGCTTTGGTGTAAATCTACCAACTGCATATAGTTAACTGAAATGCATCTTATGCTGCTTTAGAAATGGTTCACTCTATTAGCTGCATATAAGCCCACTGATGAAGTGCTCGATTGGATTATCCAGCATAAATGACTTCATTAGAGTCACTGGTCTACTTGCATCACCAGTGTTGTGTGTGGTAGACTGTGTTTAAGGAAGCTGCTGAATCTTTCTTCATACCCCACTGTAAAAAAAAAAAAAGAAAAGAAAAAGAAAACATGATAATAACGCTTTAATTATTGCCAGATTCCATCCAATTGCATTTCAGTTTGGTCACGGCCCTTATCAGCTCTACACCATAAATATTTTAATATGTTAATAAACTATAAAAAAAAAAAAACTCAGAATGAATGTAGATTTTGTAAATGTGCTTAAGACAAATCTGTATACTACACTCAAAGCTACTTTGAAAGCTACATGCTTCCTGCTTAAGACCCTTTATATAATGCCTTTCATAAAATGGACAAGGACACCTGTGAGCATGAGCCAGCTTTTATGTCCCCTCTAAAAAGCCTCAGTTGGAACAATATATTTGACTCTACCTCATCTCCGTCTGATGATAACAGCTCCAAGGCATCAGCACAGTTGTGCACAGATAACCATGTTTCACTTCTTGGTATCCTGCCAGAAACATCTGCTGATGTTCCACTTGTTACTATACAACAACCACATATCGTGTTATTGCACAGTAAAAACATTCAAGTTTTTATTCATAGTTACCGGCATACACACGCACAACCAGGGTTATACTTCAGGAAAAGAAAAACTTGCATAAATATTTTAACACTAAATTTATTGATAACCTGTACATTATATATTGATATATGATAATATC
>JAOTRS010000015.1:7008947-7026043 GCA_028565755.1 Dinotopterus cunningtoni | reverse complement strand
CTTAAGCTACCACTAGTGAGACCATTGAGCCGTCGTTATTCAGACCCTGTACTTTTTAGCCTAGTGCTATCAAGGCAGGATCAGCTATATTTTTATAGTTTTATAAACTGTCTCAGGGTTTGATGTGCTGTTTGTCCTGATATGCTTTTCTCCTCAGCACCAGGCTATAAAGAGAGGTCACTATTAGCTTCCTGTCAGCTCAAAGCAGTCTGGCCAATCTCCATGACCATAATGACCATTCTGTCTCATCAACAAGGTGTTTCGATGAGTGGTTTTGATGCAGGTAAATTAATATGTCAATCATAACAGCAGCTACGAAAAAGTGATAAGCGTGTTTATGCACTGATATTCAAGCACACTTTGAACAATTGAATCTTCCTCAAAGGCTACAGTTTTTACAAAAAAATTTTTTCCTTCTAGCTTACAGAAAAAAGATTAATTTATTTCCTCTGTGGGCACAGGCAAAAACCTTTGACCTGTTTGAGTCAAATCACCCTTATTATAGCCGACTGTGACAACAGAGAACTCTCCCCTCTCATTTGCATTCATCTCATGAATATGTACTACTTTGGCCAGAGGCAAATCAAGGCCGAATCTCTGCTTCCTTCGTTTGAGACCGTACTCTGTTTTGCTGTTTCCATAGCGATGCACTGTCGTTATGTTTTTCCGTATCTTCGAATAGAGAGAACATGAAGGTGTTGGAGTGATTGATTGGACGTTGCAAACTGACACAGTAGGACCTTGGCTGATTCAATGGATCTGACTGTTCAAATGCGTTGCAGCAGTATCGTATGCTAATAGCTTACTCTTGGCTCCACGGCTGATCTCATTAATGCCGTGCATTCTTTTAGATATTCACTGCTGAGTCTGTCACGCTGCTCACTGACTGCTGGGCAACTAGCAATCGCAGCCCCTGGAGAGGCCTTTCAAAATATGACTGACTAAAAACGTGCCTTACTTCTGTGTGAAATACCTGAGGACTTTTTTTTTTCTTAACTTTTGAATCCAGAAGAGTCTACTTAAGAAGAATTAAGAAATGTAAAAAAATGTTGTTGGAGAATCAGACGAGTTCTTTTGATCTTTTTTTTTTTTTAAGTATTGTGAATGCTGACAATCTAAAGGTGTCTTGTAATTGATTGTAATGACAAGACTGTTATGTGAGCATGAAGGATTCGTATGATGTCTGCAGGGCATTTAAGCTCATGCCTGCAGTTGTCTGGGATTTCAGTGAATATAGTAGCGATCACGTCCTATTTTAATGAATATTAATTTCTGGTCGATTACTTAACTGCTGGTAAGTGCAAAAGAGCCAGACATGCTCATGGTAATGTAAAAACATTATTGATCAGATATTCTGCATATTATAACAATTTACGAGACAAAAAAATTATCTGCACTCATTACATTAAAATTTCTGTTGGCCACAGTGTCTTATCAGCACTTTCCGTTTAAAGCTACTCTCTGTCCAGTCACTGCTGTGCATGCTGTGCTAACTGCGGTGCGAGCAAAAATGGATGCCTTCTTGTGGTTTGCACGAAAGATGAGCAGCGTGCTGTTGTTCGTTTTAGACTGAGGGTGTATGTGGTGCCGAAACAACTTACAGAAGAGCATAAACAGAAGCGTTTGGATATCTGCAAACAAATTTGGACCAATACTCTAAGAAAACTGAAAGTTTTTTAAAGAGAATCATCACTGGTAACAAGATTTTGACAAAAGAGTATCAGCGAGAATGAAAGGAAAGGTGTCCAAGACAGAGCGATGCTCTACGGCTTAGAGACAGTGGCGCTGGAGAACAGACAGGAGGCAGAGCTGAAGATGTTGAGGTTCTCTTAAACTCCTAAAACTCCTTTGCTTTTGGGAGTGACAAGGATAGATAGGATCAAGAATGAGTTCATCAGAGGGACAACGCATGTTAGATGTTTTGGGGATAAAGTCAGAGAGGCCAGATTGAGGTGGTTTGGACATGTTCAGAAGAGAAATTGTGAATATATCAATAGAAGGATCCTGAGGTTGGAACTGCCTGGCAGGAGGTCTAGAGGAAGACCAAAAAGGGGATTTATGGATGTAATGAGGGAGGACATGAAGTTAGTTGGTGTGAGAGAAGAGGATGCAGAGGATAGAGTTAGATGGAGACAGAGGATTCGCTGTGGCGACCCCTCAAAGGGAATAGTCGATAGACAAAGAAGAAGATTACTGGTGACGAGACATGGAAATATGGAAGCTACAAAGAGTATTGAAAAGCAAGAAGATTATGTTAAAAAAAAATTATGTATTTGTCTTTTTTAAATGTTTATTAAAAAACATTCTACAGCCAGAGTGCGGATAATTTTTGACTCACCTTCATAACTTTAAAATGTAAAAAGATGCGAAAGTCTTATATCAAAAAGGGGTTCCTATAGCTGTATTGCTCTTGCTCCTGAAACTGATGAAGATGCCTACAATCATATTTTGTCCACCTTCTTCCAACACTAAACTATTTCAGCTGACAGACAGAAACAGTACATCTGGCAGGAGGCTTTATCGTATATTTGAGATGATCCAGGGAGATTATTTTGAAAGTCTGCATCGATGCACCAAGCACTCAGCTCTTGTAGATAAAATATACCACGTACATGTGTGTGTGTGTGTGTGTGTGTGTGTGTGTGTGTGTGTGTGTGTGTATGTGAACATAACTGGCAATGAGCCAAAACTCAAATGCTTCAGTGCCCCTAAAATTCCAGTTTCATGGGTGTAATCAGACACAACAAGGACATATTTAACGCAGGTTCTGGTCCTACAGATTTGAAATAAATTGAGTTTTTCATACACCATTGATTACTGAGGCTGCTATCTGCCCTGCAGTGGAGCCATCTTCCTGCCTGTTTACATTCGGAAATTTGTGAAGAGATGAAGCATACGAAATCCCTAAGCACTATATTGTGACAAGACTATCATGTGTTGCCATAAGGCTGCCTTTACCAAACCTGCTCGAATGAATAAAATCTTTGATTTGTATTTTAAATGTCTTAACCCTATAGTGAAGTGATTTTTGCAAAGGCTCCAGCCACTATGAAAATGTTTTACTGAACATGACGCCTGCCAGTTCCAGGTTTAAGCCCACAATCCCTTTGGCAGCTAAAGTAAAGCCGCTTTGTCATGCTCCACATTGTGTTTTAGACAACCAACAGCTTTGTCCTACCACCTGCTTTAATTTGTTATTTTAGAAATTGTCCATAAACCAACTGTCCTTGCAAATAATGATAAAGATCTTTTAGAACCTGTCCCGTAGTGTAATGGACACACATATAATTGCCATAGGCGGTATAAGAACTGGACAAACCCTCGGCTGGTTTCCTGGAGGACCGTTTTGTGGGAGATCTGCTCGTCGACCATCTTGGCAGGAGTTCACTTCACCTAATCCCAGTTAATCCATGGATGGGCAGAGCGAAAAGCACCTTGCTGTTGATTGGAACGTGCCTATGTACCTCAGTTACCACAATCTAGCTATCTTAGCTTTAGCTTAGCTAAAGCGCTAAGGTGGCTAACGTCAATTTTTGACCTTCGTTATTCATATCCAACATGTTTTCCTGTGTCAGCACATACATTTCCTGTGGTAAATTACAGCCGGTTAGTTAAACTGATGCATAGCAGACAGCTAGTGGGTTGACACCTGCAATATAGCTGTGTGAGGAGAATAAATAATGAAGGTGGTGGACAGTCCTATAAATAACATAAGTTTCTCTTTATATTTCTACTTATTTTGCTTTAGAATATCAGTTATGTTGATTTTCTGTTTTTCAGAGTTGAATTTCAACTATCATTAAGTGCAAAGCTAGTACGCTAAGCTAGGTGTCTAAACAAGGTTTGAAATGTAGCGTCAGGAGAAAATGACCTTTTTAGCCTTAAATAAAAAAACGATGAGATTCAGAATGACTTAGAAGCAATTATTAAAGAGTCAATGTGATTTTTAAGATGACAACATTACCAGATGTATTTTCTTGTTAAAAGTGCTTCTGTGACTGGTTTTGAATGTTGGTTCTGGCAGAGTAGCTTCTCTCTCCTCAGCACTGCTGACCGTACCGACCTACATTCACCTATGCTGCAACTGACTGTTAGGGTAATTAATGGGTTATTAGAAGACCACTGGGACATGGTCAGATTCATATAGCTAAACGTCACAGTAGGGTTACCGTCCATTGTCACCACTTGTGAAATATCTCTCATTCAGTCAGATTGCTTGCTCAGAACTAATTGTTGCTCGGAACTAACAATGTAAAGTTAGCTTCGAAGACCAAAAACGGTTTTGTATCAAGTTTTTACCATTTATCACAACATTTAGCATTTTAACATAGGGTTTACGGGGTTTCACTTACTTTTGGACCTAGTGGTCATTTGAGGAACTGCACGCTTTGGCACTCCCGCATTGGACTCATTCCAGAACCGGAGTTGCCCCCTTGATGATTGCATACGTACTGAAAAAAAATGGTTTAGTGGTATTCTTGTGTTAGTTTTATAGCTTGTTTCTTACATAGAACCTTTCTTTCTAAACTGGATTTGTGTTTATATAATTAAATGCTCTCTAGAATGCAAATATCCTGCCTCAGGAGAGAGTATTCATCTACAGCAGCAGCTCATTAGCAGCAAACGTGGTTGATCGGTGCATTTTTAGTTATGCATCTTTATGCAAGCGTTTCCCCTTGCCAATCATCACTTTTTTTTAAGAAAAATAAACATTCATTTGGAAGTGGTGGAAGGTTAAGTTCATGCGACAGGAGCGTTTACCAACTTGGGGTCCCTAAATGCCAGAATATCTTGCTATCTCAGTCTGATTGAGACCATAAGTCTGTTTTCTCAGTGAAAAATGAAAATATTTTAAATGAATCATGAGCAATTAAATTGAGAAAATCACTGAATGATAAAGGAAATATCATCATAAATCTTTTTACAATGGCACCATTTAGACCCAGCTGAGTCATAGAGGTGACCCTGTGGCACTCCCTCTCCATCTGTGCTAATAACGGTCAACCTCAACTCAAAGATGTACTCCATAAAACATGTTGTCTAGGACGTTATCTTCATTGGCAGGCATGAGTGCAGGCAACAATTTATAGTTAAAGAAAAGACTCAATGTTGGGTTTCAAATATAGTTAATTCACTAAACAACTCGGATTATTACAACTATATCTATTAATCTATTATTTAGTTGGGTGTGGCGTATCACATATGATACTGGCCTTTGAAATGCAACAGGGTAATCATGGGTTTTGTTGTATCGGCAACATGGGTTTTACGCTACACAAGAAATTTCACCCGGGTTTGACTTAAATGCCTCTCAAAAAAATTCGCCTTTGTTTTCCCTGATCCTATTGCACACAGAAGGGAGATAAGAATGCTGGGCTGTTCAGTCTGTGCAGTAGAATACATATGACACAGTTATGGCACTCACATACAGTAGAGCTCCTCACTTTCTTAGAGAGCTGTCTTTTTTGTCCATTTTTTTTATTTTTATTTTTTTTCCTCTGGTCTTTATAGCTTGTTTTTTTTCCAGCAGAAAGGGAATAGCATTTGTGTTGCTCAAGGCAGGCAGTACATTACCACGCTGCCTTGACTGCTAATTGGAAATCCCACTACAGCCACGCTGCACTCTGCTAACTTTCAGCCTTGCACATTAGAAGGCAACCACTTGTTTATGTTGCCCCCAGCAGGCCACTTTTGTCACTTGTGGGTATGAAGTGTCCAAGTTCCTAACAAAAATGTTCATTCTATTTTTATGTAGCTTATTTCAAACATGATTATGTTTGAGAGGAAAATATTAAACATATCTATCTACTAATCTTGAATCATATTTCATCTTGCTTGGCTTTTGCTGTGCTTTATCTGTACTGAACGAGCAGTATTTATTAGTCCTGCTCAATATGTGGTCCACTGGAATCACCTAGAGGTAGGGTGTAACACATGAAATTAGAAATTAGGGCTCTTACCTAATATTTGTCACATTGCATTTGCACTGTTTTGCCTCTGACAGTTGGTGAACTTCAAAGCATTAATGCTTGACCCCTTTGTTTTTTCTTCTGTACCTTCAGATTCCTTCTGTACTTTGATGTAACAATGAAATATTCAAAGATAACATCATGGGCTCCTGCACAGCACAGTGTTCTGATGATGTCACTGCTTATAAAATATAATAATATATATTATCTCACTCACTCTCATCGTCTAGACCGCTTTGTCCAGTATACAGAGTTGCGGGGGGCCTGGAGCCCATCTCAGGAGACTTAGGGCACGAGGTGGGGTACACCCTGGATAGGGTGCCAATCCATCGCAGGGCAAATACATTTTATATTATAAAAATATAATAATATTATATATCTATAAGATAATATATGTAATAAAGCAGTAATGCAAACATAAAATTTTCTTAGAGATGCCTTTTTATTTAAAAGGTAAAGTAAAATATAAATAAATAATAAGCATGATTCAAAATTTCAGGTGAATAAATATAATATAAGCAAAATGCTTAAGTTATAGATGAAAGAAAATCCAACATGTTTTTGTTTTTCATGTTTTTTTGGCTGGACAAACCACAAACACTGGTTACTTGGTGGTCTTTTGTTGCCGTCATTGAGACTCTATAAATGTAATGCATCCCAGTAGACCTTCAGAAGTGGTCTGAGTGATTGGATCATAGGATGCATGCGACACCGTTCACACTCATATTCACTTTGTGATCCGATCACCCGAGACAGATGTTAGTGCCAAGTCTAAGGAGGGCTTCGGGTATCCAGACTGCTGATTATATTCAGCGTGAATGGCTCATGTATCTTTAAAGTGCATGCTCACGCTCGTGTCTTGGCCTTATGGCTCCTTCGGGAGTTTGCTGCTTACTTGTGCACAAAATCACGATGTAGTGTTAAATGATGAGTTATCGTTCTTGGCACATGTTGCAAACCTACTCATCCGTGTCGGCTTCTCCGGTGCAACAGCAGGACAGTGTAATTATTCACTACAGGGAGGCTGCACGGCCTTGTCATGTCTTGACCACTGTTGTGTAGCCAGTGAGTTTAGTAACACTGTGCTTGGCTGTGCTCATGAGCCTGCTCGTGCCTGCTGGGACCGAATCAATTGATAGCAATTATTCAGTATTAATTGTTTTTGGGACAAGCAGCGAAGCACGGTGGTGTAGTGGTTAGCAGGCTAGTGGTCCCCGGCCAGGCTCGATTCCCGTCTCTGTGTGCATGGAGTTTGCATGTTCTCCCCGTGCTTGGTGGGTTTCCTCCAAGTACTCCAGTTTCCTCCCACAGTCCAAAGACCTGCAGATTAGGCTAATTGGCATTTCCAAATTGCCCGTAGTGTGTGAATGAGCGTGAGAGTGTGTGTCTGTGTGTGTCCTGTGATGGATTGGCACCCTGTCCAGGGTGTACCCTGCCTCGTGCCCTAAGCCTCCTGGGATAGGCTCCAGGCCCCCCACGACCCTGAATATAGGATAAAGCGGTATGGATGAGTGAGTGAGTGAGGGACAAGCAGCGAACTACCATGAAAGTATGTATTTTAATGACATTTTTGAAATAGTAAGAAGAACAGGAGAGCCTTAGTATTCTGTTTGAATGTTTTATTACAGTAAGTCGTTACTGTTTATCATCGGAATACCAAATGCAAATTATTATATAATATACATTATATAATTGTGAGATTCTTGCAACGTATTTCCACTAGAGAGGTCTCAAAAACCCCCGCATCCCCCCCCGAACAAAATGTTGTTTCTTTAAGGTCATTGGACTGTCTCCTTGTCCTCATCAGAGTCACTGACTGTGTCTCCACGGGAGTGCTGGTCCCCAACACTGGCTCTGGAGCTCATAGCAGCCGGCATTCGTTTTAATATGCACTCTGTTTGCCTGTTTCCATGGTGATGCCCTATCGCCAAGCCAAGTCTTTGTTTGCTCCTCGTGTCATTGAGTAGAGAGAAGGTGAAGGTGTTGGAGTGATTGATTCGGATGTTGCGAACCGACGCAGTAGGACCTTGGCCGCTTCAATGGATCTGACTGCTCACATGCGTGGCAGCAGTCTCGTATGCTAATGGCTGACTCTTTGCTCCACCGCTGATCTCATCAGTGCCGTGCGCTTTCTTACACATGCAGCGTCTTTCACGCTGCTCACACCTGAGGGATGCGGTTGAAATATCACAAGGGTGTGAATGTAGTCCAGCTTTTCAATCAAGGAAAGTTGTCTTGAGGGGGGAAAAAAGGCACATTTTCTACTGCACGAGCCACATCTAATATAGCAGATTGCTGGTCCCTTTTGTTTACTTCGGCTTCTTTTAGACGGATTACAGCACGTTTGTTTGTTTCTTTGCTTATTTAGTTTATTTAATTCTGGTGGCGAATCAGACTGCTTAGTGTGCGCGTGCACCATCCTTATAAATATATTTATTCTTCGTTCTATTTAGCCCAGGCTTCATTATAGTACTTACAAATAATTAGGGACACACTTTTGTTTTGTTTAATATTTTTAGAAAGAAAATAGTTAAATCATTCTGAATTCGAATTGAATATAAAAAAAAATTACAGACATAAAGCCAAAGCCCACATCTAGTGTAGTCAGACAGATTAAATGTGACCTTAAGATTAGTCAGGTTTGCTGCATACTAATTGATGAGTATAATGTCCCCTGAAACTTGTACCTGTACTTGTTGAAAACGTTTAAATGTTGTGCATGCAGAAAAAATGTTGTTTGGTGTCTGCCTCACTCTTCATTCATACGCAGCCGTTTCAGACGTCTCAAACCTTGTGCATGCTTAGAGGGATTTGGGATAAATCTAAACTATTAACTGTTGGGGACGGGTTTTTCTAGCATATTAGGCTGGCTGACATGACACCGGCATGCAAATGGGATTATAGAAAAAAGTTTTGATAATCTGAATCATTTAGTTGTGATAAATATGCAAAAAAGGAAGGGGGCAAATACTTTTTCTTTTTTTGCATTTCTTTGGGGACCAAGGCCATCCCATCTGGTCCGATTGCACAGAGACGCCAATGTAGCACAAATTTCTGAAAAGTTCATTAAAAAGTTAATGTTGGCGATAATAGAAAGGTATCAGAACACCCAGTGCATCACAGCCTGCCACGTATAAAGTGTTTAAGGCTGTTTATTCGGCCTTCAGATTCCTCAGATATCAATCTGACCGACCATTTGGACAAAGAATTCTGATCCATGGAGGCCTGACCTTGCGTCTCACAGCACCCCTTCAGAGGTCTTGTGGAGTCCATGCCTCCAGGGCTCAGAGTTGTTTTGGTGGCGCAAGAGAAACCAGTAAACCCAGGTGGTTTTAATGTTAATGGTTTTAATGTTATGGCTGGTTATCAGTGTACTGTATGAATGTGGGGTGATTAGAATAATCTTCAGTTCTTCCGTCCTCCATTAACGTCATGTTCTAGCTTTAAAAAAGGCACAGTGACACAGAGACCCAACTGCTTTTGCGTCACTAACGTCGGGCAGAACTTGGCAGCTGAAAGCTGGCAGATAGTCATCTCATCAATCTCATTTAGAGAATATGAATATAAGATCAGTATCGGATGATGGTGGGCTCCGTGTATCCGTATTTTGCACACCATCCTCCATCACTGAAACATTTCCGATGACAGACAGAGCAATAGAGCTGTCAGCAGCCTTTGTCGTATTTTAAGAAATTAAAGAGAGCTTTGTTTCGGGTGGATGATGTGCATAATGGAATTGTTCAGGTTCATGGGAGTTTGGGGTATAAAGAGAATGATCACGTGCTGCTTTGACGTGGGTGAAAGAATGTAAATGCACAAAGCACAATGACATATTTTACATGCGAGTGCGCTATAAATGTGAACGTTACGGACAGTGAGCTGAGAATCAAATGCTTCATGCCTCATGCAGGTTGTACAATAGTCTGGCAGCCTTAAAATTACAGTACATGGATGTACAGTACAGTAGCATGCTCTAGTCCAATACATCTTGTCATGCAGTACTATTTTAGTTTAGAGCAGGTCATCACTTTTACCTGGAAGGTGCAGCAGTTACGCCGTGGCAGTGTTGCTCAGTTTTTTCATAAATGCTTTTTCTATGCAGAAAGGTTTTTAGAAGAGATTGCCTTATAGTGATGCTAATATATTTGTTACCAGATTGACTTTACTCAGTAGATACGACAATAAATGAAAAATGTAGCAGGTATGTTTAATGCACTTAATCGTGTATTGAAGTGATTTTTCACAGTTAGATTCAATGATTTGGCTTCGACTCAGGTGCAGATGTTGTCCAGCATCGTGTTTTTACCGATCTCAGCTCCTGCGGGTCCAGTAGGATTAAACCCAAAATCCCTTTTACAAATAAAGCTGAGCCTGGGGTGGAGCAGAGGTGCTGGGTCATCTACACATGGCTTTATAGGACTGTTTCTCAGTCTGTGTGCCCGAGCGCTGCATTCTGGCACTTTTCTCTGGTTTTCCCTTTATTAACTTACCTAGTGCAACCAAGTCCAGGTTTTTCATGTGTTCCCTGATCCAGCACACCCCTCTAAAATCGTTTAAGCAGGCTACGTTAACAAAGGAGACACTCTAATGTGTGCAAAGCAATGGTTCGGTGGACCAGAGCCAAGAAAATCGCACTGGTCCCCAACTCAAGGCAGAAAGACACTTTTCACCGCTTTATTTAATTTATCCTGAGCTAACTTTTTTTTTTTTTTTAAAAATCAAGTAACCAGCACTTTTCACTATATTTACCAAGGGTGTTCATGTCAATACAGGACTTTTGATTGCCCTAAGTAACAGAACACAGTTATGAGAGTAAAATCTTCCTTTATTTCTTTATATAATGCCCTGCTACGGTAATGGACTTATCCTAACATTTCACTAGGGCTTGGAGTGTTGGGGGACGTTCGTTTTTAAAGTAACTAATTACATTACAAATTAACTGTCTTTAAAAAGTAATGAGTTACATTACAGCGTGACTTTCTGATAAAAGTAACTAGTTCGAGTACTTTTCCATTGCAGAAAATGAAAACTCCTTTGTGTTTCCTCATGCATGTTGTTTTAGTCAAGACCTTTATAATTAGTCTACCATTATATCATACCTCAGCGAAGTTTTGCCCATAATCTGTTAACTACTAATACCCCTATCTCACCTACATGGTTTCGCGAGGTGGCCGTAAGTACGGTTTATCATGATTCACCGCGAGTTTGGCGCTGTGATTAGGTGCGTATATAGATGAGATAGGGGTATAACAGCAGGAATAACAAAGGGGGGCGGGTTATCGGGGGCAGGGTTTGTAGGACGACTTTCACTTTCACAATGACTGCTGTCTGGCTCACGGATTACATAAATTGTCTAAATAACGGATTACATTTTTGAAAATATAACAAAATAACTGAGTACTTAAATGGTGGACCTAATGCGTTAGATTACTCGTTACATCAAAAAAGTCATCCAAGTACTCAAACGCGTTACACCCAACACTGGATACCATCAAGGTAAAACGTTACCTTGGAGTAAAACGTACGCCAGAGCCATGATCAGACTGTCTCCTTCATGTCTCAAACTATAGCCCCAGGAACTCAGAGAATGTGCCAATAACTCCCGGCCGAGATCCTCTAACGTGCAGGTGGTGTTCGTAAGTGATTGTGTGTACAGCTCCCTCAGACTGATGTGTTTCTTCCACAGGTTGGCAATAAAAGCTATTTGTCCATTTTCAACTATCAGGTTTAAGGTCTAAGGTCCACTTGCTGAATGTTTACTGGATGGACTGCATCATGCGGTTCATTCACAGACGTACAGCCTACTTTCAAACATTTACACCATTCGAATGTTAACCGCACTGTGAAAATCGGTTTAACACCTTTACCCATAAGAAATTTCATCACGAGTCCCGGTTTGACTTGAACGCCCCTTTATAGAATTCACGACAGACCCATTGCATAGCAACCGACCACATTCTGCATACACCACACGTCATCTCTCACCAGGGCCACCGAGTGACCTGACAGAAAAGAGTGTATTCCTCCCTTTTGTCTGGAGATCACAACTTCGAATCCTGCTGATGTCACAGCCATCCGTTGCCAAGGGAGCCGTGCTCTGTGGGTGGGAGAGATGGCATACTTTCTCACCCCTGTCAGTGCTGTGCCACGTTACGCTGTGACACAGCATGAGCAGCAGCTTGAAAAAGATGCTTTTTGCTGTCTTGACGGAAACACCTTGACCCTCCCTGGTTGGTAGCCCTCGTATTATAGAGGAGAACCAGGGGACAGGAATGGTCAATAGTAATTGATTTTAAATACGTTAGCAGGAAACTGTAATGCAGCGTGGACATAGTGAGCAAGCAAGACAAAGGATGGACGTTCTTAGCAGAGTGTGCATTTCTTTTTATTATTATATATATTTTTGTAACTTTACTTGGAAATCAGATATATAAAAGGAATTCCATTAATCATTTAAATGCATTTTAGCACCAAGGCTTAATAGTGAATTCCTATTCCTTATTCCTTTTAATGTCTTATTCTACTCTTACAGCAAATCTTATTGGTGTTAAATTATGAAATAAGATGAAATAGGATAAGATATTCATCCCACAATGGGGAAATTTCTAATGCTGATATGTCCTACATTACATGCAGCAATCAGATTTGTCCTCCTGGTAGGCTAGATTTGCTTTATATTCTGCTGTCTGACAAAGTGGAAAGCGAGAACACAGAAAAACAGGTTGTTTTTACAACATGCAGATCAGCTCGGCTAATAACTACGGCACCCTACGCAGTGTGAATCAGTTATGTTAGTGCTAAACCATGTTTTTTTTTTCCCTGGCACTGCGGGACTGAAACTGACCATGAAAGCTGTAGACATTAACTCACAGTTGCTTGCCGAGCGATGTAGAACATTTGTTGTTGTTCGAGTCAGCTTGATATAAAGACAGTAATTTCATGACTCAGATTCCCTCATCCCATCTCTGACAGAAGGGAAATGAGAAAGCTGCCTGACAAACACAATCACACAAAAGACCTTTTCCACAGATCTCTTACGTAACTGCTTTTTCTTCCCCCTCCGTTCTATTCTCCGTTTCTGCACAATACTGTGATGTTTCAGATGACGTGTGTAAACTGGATCTCCTTCAGTCTGGTTGTTCGGTCAGAATTATTCGTCTCATCATTTGAAGGAAAATTGATGACTGTGTTGCTGAGGGCGTGCGGTACATCGGGGTTAATTGCAAATCCCACGTGAGCCACGCTGCACTCCGAAAAGTTTCTCAAATGAAGCTTTTAATTGGTTTTGCTCTGTTAGCTGTGCTCGGTTTACAGTACGTCTCTGAGTTAGCCAAGATCCCTCATTAGGGTGACATGTCAGTAATTTTGTATGCAGTTTGTCTGTTGTGGGTGTACATCAGATGATACTGGTGTTGGAATGATTCATGTGCCAAGATAAGTTCCGATGAGAAATGTTTTCTGTCAACATGTTTAGTCTGCCGTGTAATTTGTAAGGAATTAAACATGACACGGCTTGCTGTTATAATCAACTTTTGGCCGGGGTGATGCAACCTATTTTATTATAATCGCACGTCCTGAAGTGTTTTTTCTTACATGAGTTTTAGATGTGCGTGTGCAGATTTCAGACTTTTTTTTTCAGTAGCTTTTACTGCACAAAATATAATTTTCTAGCTTCAAATATTATTAATTTTATAAAGTTTAAATGACTTTAGCTGAGTGCATCCATACAATCCATCTCGGCAACTTTAAAACAGGGTAAAAGGTTTTTTTTGTTTGTTTTTTTTTGCCACGTTTTGCTCTCTCATTTTTTATGGAACTATGCATAAGTAACTGAATAAACTTAGATTTCTTACAATGTGTAAAATTGGACACCTTGTGCTAAATCCACCATCTTGACATCAAGCTACTAGATGCTCATGCACTACCGGACCTCAGCTTTAAACTCAGTTCTATAGTAGGGCTGGCGATATGGACAAAGGAAATCTATCACGATTTTCTTGAACAATATTGCGATTTTGATTTTAATCACAATTTTGACACACACAGACATGTTTTATAGTGTGAATATGAAACAAATAGATCTTTATCAAAGACCTGTAACATGTCTCTAAAACAGACATAAGGCAAAAAAAAAATCACCTACTGTGGTAAAGGTGTAACAAAATGTCTCTAGAACAGACCTATGGCAAAAAGTAAGTGTGTGTGTGTGTGTGTGTGTGTGTGTGTGTGTGTGTGTGTGTGTGTGTGTGTGTGTGAAAAAACAACAACCCAGACCACATTCTCCCACATAAAAACAATTAAACAATTAGAACACTGGCAGAATCTAGCTGCTTTAAGTGTTCAAAGGTTTTTTGCTAAGAAAACCAGCATGTCCACCATTTCTGGTTGTTGTGTACCCTGTTTCGCCGCAACGACAGACTGACAGGTCTTACAAATTACCTGGCTCTGTGATACATCTTTCCTGTATCCAAAGTAATCCCACACCACAGATGTTGACTTTTTTTTGGGGCACCAAGTCCTCTTGTGCTGAACTCATCATCCCTGTTTCTGCAGCCTATTTGTCGTTACGCTCAGTCTCCTGTTCTCGCTCTCTGTTTAGGCGCGCTGCGTTGTGATTGGTTCAAATAGCATACTGCGGGAAAAGTCAGGAGCGCGCAAAAAATCGTGCTGGAAGGCGATTTAGAAATCGCGCATGGTGATTTCGATACGATTTTAATTTATCGCACAGCCCTGTTTTAAATGTCCAACCTGGACACGCAGAAGTTCGCCAGAAATCTAAAGTGTAAATTCCTCTGTCCTGAGGACTTTTATTGAAGATACCCTCCATAATTGTCTATTTTCTAGAACTGATTCACGTTTAAAATTATCTAGGTATATTTTTAAATTGACCAGTGCTTTAGCATATACTACAGTTTTGTTTTTTTGTTGCAAAAAATAGAAACAACTGGCATATTTTGTGTAAGATTAAAACTGTACACAATTAATTTTGAGTTTATGGACAGTTGGTGCAATATCACCACCTACTGGATTGGGGTGTGGCGCAAAAGAAAAAAAAAGCTTACAGTGGAACCTCAGCATACGAATGCCCTTCTTTAAAAATCTAAAACTAACTGCATCGCCGGCTACGTTGTGCGTATGTTCGGGAGGCGTTCAAAACTTGTTTGCATCAGTGGAAAGCCAGCAAAGCGAGTTTACAAATTTTATGATTTTTCTTTTCAGTCAGCAAAAGCTGTTTCGAAAGAGTCAACCCACCATAGCAACCTTGCCTTTCGCTTGCCTTCAAAAGCTACTTGATTTTTTGTGTGTTTTTTGTAATATTGGTAATAAGTTAGGGTGGCTGGAATGGATTATCTATATTTACAATATTTTTGCCTAAAGAACTCGCCTCCAGAACTAATTAAATTCATAATGCCGAGGTTCCACTGTATCCCTTTTTACGAGACACAACATTTAAAACAAAATCAACAATAAAAGTTACACAGCACATTGCATATTATACTTTTAGTAGTTTTTATACATTAAAATCTGTAAGAAACACATCTGCTTGAGACACATTGGACAATACATTTTGGTGCTACTGAACTGATTTAAATTGTAAATTGCAATGGCTAAAGTTGGAATTGAATCAAATCAACAGTCTACCTACCTGTATGATTCACAGCTCTACTAGTTTTCCCATATCAACATTATCTTTTATTATATCCTCTTATTAGTCTTAGGATATGTGGAGCTTTTATAATTGCGCTAAATGAGTTATTAATATAGATATGATCCTTTATTAGAAAACAAGTGCTTGCGAATCTGTGCTGGAAAAGAAATGCAGAGATGACATCATGTGTATCCATCCAAGTCCAGCTAAAAATAAAGTTCATTCCTACCTAAAACCTGCAGGCAAGAATGATCTAAAATATGTGTGAGCAAAATCCTAGAGGATGTCTGACAATGCACACCACCCAACTGGTACAATAAATTTACCGGGTCTATTTAAGTTACATACGATCTCATTAAAAAAAAAGAAGGACATATTCCTACATGGTGCTGTGATGCTTTTTCTAGTGTCGAATGTCGCTTAAGGCTGATTCTGTGTCCTGTTCCTCAGTGAAGCCACCGCTGTCCCCACCGGCGCATCAATCCTCCACACTGGCCCTGGAGCTGCGGGTTCGAGAGGTAGAAGAGGAAAACCGAGCACTCAGAAAAGAGATTAGCCAGCTGCCAAGGAGTCCTACCCATGGCAACCAGCATTCCCATCACCGCAGCAGCCGACACCATGGCAACCAGTCCCAGGTTTCCACCGAAGAGGGTACTGGTGACAGTGAAGCTCAGAAAGCACTCTCTAAGGTCAACAGCTCCAGCTGTGTCCAGCAACCTGCTGTAGATAAATGTGAGGTAGGTACTGTATGATCCTATTGTTTAAGCATCAGTAAGAATTTTGAATGATGTAATCACAGCTCAAGCTGTTTAATAAAGATATAGTTAGCCAGAAATTTAGTCAACACAACTCACATTGACTAACTCATAATTATGAGAGAGTAGCATAATTATGAATATGAGTAGCATCCAAGTCAAACTGGGACTTTTGATTGCAAAGAATAGCAGAACATAGTTATGAGAGTAAAACCTACCTTTATTGGACATCCTCAGAAAATTTAGTATGTGGCCCCATGAAATTTATATAAAAAAAAACGTTTTGCCAGGTCTCCCAATGGAACGATCTCAATATTGGCGCAAAACACAAACTCTTCCATCTACAAGGATTCTTTTACTACCTGTCCCGAACTCCTAGCTCGCTCGTCTTTGGTCTGATGGAAAAAACATGATGTCATGTCGAAGGACTTGTCGAACCTCTCCTACTGTACAGTATGTTGGTACAATCATGTTGATCAAGAATAATTTACCCTTTCACAAATGGCCCTGAAATTACTATGAAAATCACCTATAATGGGGTGGACACACACTGAAAAATGCTTTTGTACCACTTTGGGAAAATCTGTACTCAATTTTTTAAGTTACACACATGAATCTTGACATCCTAGAACCATAAAGCCCTCCGTCTCAAACAGATCAAGAAACAAAGCTCTAGCTCTATCATCTACTAGTGCCGTTTATACACACTTTATACACACACAC
>JAOTRS010000015.1:6967152-6995111 GCA_028565755.1 Dinotopterus cunningtoni | reverse complement strand
CACAGCTGTGCGCGCACACACACACACACACACACACACACACACACACACACACACACACACACACACACACACACTCCTAGAACATTTTGACTCAGATTGTGGTGTTATGATAAACTGGTGTGTTCCCTATAGCAAAAGTGTGGAATGTATTTTATAGTTTTACAGTACATTACAGAATACGGGGTTTGCACTATGCTTTAATCCTTTAAAAAAAAATCATCATCCTATTTGCTATTAACAAATAATTTCCAGTAGTGGAAATCCATAAAACAACAGCACCGCAATGGTTATTTATAAAAAAGGAAAAACAAGTATGAAATCAAGCATCAGGCTGATCAAGATTAATTTATTTAAGCATCCACAACTCTTCATCAGCAGTGATTGGGAAGATGTCATTTCTTCATATTTTGCTTCTAAAGAACCAGATTTTCTTGCATTTTTAATATAGCCTTAAGGAATAGATCTCCAGGCTTCCTGAAGGACTTTTTGACTGTCATGTTTGGCAAGATTTGGCTCTCATTTTCAGTCCAGTCCTTGACCAGTTTCAGAGAAGTGTTTTTTGTTTTTTAGGCCACACAGTGACCTATGAATCATTCAAGCATGAAAACCTAAGGCATCAACCAGATGATGACAGATGATCAGTATGCTGGTTATGCTGGGAATGCTGGGTGGTTAGAACAAAAGAGATGGGAAATGAGGTTGCTGCTAAGGTTGTTAAAGAAACTACATATTTTTTAAATCGTATCCTTAGGCACTTTGTAGCCTGGCTCAGTAAAACAGTTGTTTCCATTAGTTTAATTGAATCAACATCATTTATTATTTAATAAGAAGACATGTATACACAGTATTGTATGTGAAATACACTAATGAGTGCATTAAGCATGAACAAGGGGGATTACTTTCTGGCTTATTGTTTTCCTTTTTTTTTCAGTTTTTTTTTTTTCAGAAAGCATTAAGATAAGAGAATAAATAGAACAGGCAAATATCTTTAAATATTCTACAAAAAAATGACTAACATTAACATCTGTGGCATTTGGCAGATGCCCTTATCCAGACTGACTTGTGTTTATCTCCTTATACACCTGAGCAGTTGAGGGCTAAGGACTTTGCTTCACATTAAAATATGAGCGGTAGATTACAGATGTAGTAGAGTTAGTATAGCCTGTTGTTATTAGATTGGTTCCTGAACTCTAATTTAATATCCGAACCTGTTATTGATGTGACATCGCATTTTCAACAAAACCTCATTGGACAGCATGCTGTATATAACCGGTTATATACTTTGATTTGCAAAATGTTCGTTTTTTCATTCATTGATTTTATGCGATGAAGTGTTAAACTGATCACATCATGATGGCATAGAAGAAAAGCAGAGGTCTGCCTGAATTATAATCACTGTTTGTTCAGTCACCAGGCTTTCTCCACGAGCCCAGGCTGCGTATCAGCAGTGGCAGCAGTTAAATGATGTGTGGAAGTGCTGTGAGCGTGGCAGTCTGTCGAGTGCGAGCTCAGTGGGAGAGAAACCGGTTTGCCACACACACACACACTCGCACTAACACAGTGCCTTCATATCTTTCAGCTCCTCTCATGACTCTGAGGCTCCCAGTAACGCAGCTCACTGCGTTTGTCTCTGGGAAACTGGCTGGGTTCCGAACCAACTCGCCTCATGAATAGGGTTTATCATGCAACGTCACGCTCATGCACTCTTTTTTTTTTTTTTTTCTCCTTTGCTTTTTTTCTGCTGCTTACTTCCTCGGTTTTTATTTGATACATTCGCTCTGTCTCTTCCGTTCACTCCCATAATCATTTCTGCCTTCCTGTTGCTTAATTTCACTTCACTGTCTCTTTTTCTGGGCTTCACTCAATTTTTCTGAAAGCATTCAAGGCAGTTCTGTAACATCCTGAAAGCTCACAGTCTGCGACTGTTAGTAGAAGCAATTTACCTCCTACAGTACTCGCTCCTACATTCCTCGTCTTTTAATTTCTGGGGTAAAAGTAACAGATTAGAAGCAGAGTCTGTGTTTTTAGGAAGATTTTTTTTAAGGCTTTACCACCAAAATAGTGACAACACTTGCTAAACTACAATTTCCTCCAATTTACAATCGCTCTATTGCTAAACTCTGATTTAACCAAAGTGCATGAAGTGAACGAAACATGCAATAAGTTATGAGTTGAAAAGGCACCATAAAGTGTAAACCACCATATTGGGATAAAAAAAAAAAGAATTAAGCATACAGTTACTTGTTCTCTAAGTTATGTAGTTATTATTATTTTTTTTTTACTTAAACCAACTCTCCATATTTCTTTGATTTCTCAGACCACTTTCAGTTTCTAAGTGCATTAAGAAACTGAGTCGAAACAAATGCCAAAGATACTAGTCGTAATTTCTTTCTAAATAAACAATGGCTGCGCTTACATGCATTTTTTTATTATTATTATTATTTATTTTTTGTATCTCTCAATCCTTTTATTTCAGAACAGTGCGTTAGTGGAGAGAGAACACCAATATGCCTGCTAATGTGTCAAATTTACACTCAGTTATCTGATATCTGATATCACCATGTGTCAACCAAAAAGAAAACTGACCTTTTTGCTGATGATGAAAAATGAAGAAGAAAATAATCACGGTTGTTGGTGTACATCATGCGCTGTAGGATCCAGTACTAATAATATAAACAAGACCAAACGTACTGTATGTGGAAACCTGACCAATACACATGTAGGGAGCAACGGAGACACCGACAGTTTTATAAGATGTCTTAGCGTTACAGTTTCCCTTCACATGAACTGATAGGACCAACCCTGTTCAAGCATGACAGTGCTCCTGTGCACAAAGCAAACTCCATGAAGACACTGTTTACCAAAGTTGCCAAGTGGAAGAACTCAAGGTACATAGGTGTAATAGTCAAGTATCCACAAATATGTGGCCATGTAGTAAATATGGCATTCTCTCAGTATGTGCACAGGTCTGTTGGCTGATCACAACATTCTGTACATCAATATATTTAAAATTAAACAGACTTCCCTGTTTAAACACAACCAGAACAAATCAGCAGTGCATATTAAGTGAAGACAAATACACTGCATGTGCTATTATACGAAAATGATCAACAAATCAGTTGTGGCATGTGCTGATGATGTTAATATCACCACCCCTTTATGTCTTATCCATTTTTTTCCTTGGGCTTTTTACACCACATAGAATTGTTTAATACGCAAGTTAATGGCACAGGTTTTATGCCAGATGTCTCCACTCTTGGGACTGGCACTAGGGATGCCCTGCCTCTCCAGTGGCTGGGTATGTATATGGGCATAGGGTTAAGGGCCTTGCCAATAGGCCCAAAAGTGGTAACCTGACAGTGGTAGGCCTTGAACCCACACCCTCCAATCAGCAACCCAGAGAGGAAGGTATAAGATAAGATAACATATTATCCCTTGTGACAGTTCATATTTATACATTTAATAAATGTCATGGATCGCCATGAAAAAAAGTTAGGTATTGTACTTAGCATCTCATATTCCTTAATTATCTGTAGAATTTCATGATATCCCCCATCCTTAGACTTGTTTCTGATTTACACATCGTTTACATCTTTACCCCTGACTCTTACAAAGCCCTGACACTGTAGACTCCTTTCCAAAGTTTTAATAAATATCACCTCAATAAATCCTTCACCATATGCATTCTTCTATATTGTAGTCTAAGATTATATGAAGCCATAAAAGTCCCTGTGAATACTGACTTTTTATTTTATTTTATAAAATCCCTTACAGCCTAGTAAGGGAGAAAATGGCCTCTATATACAGCCAAAGTGTGTTTAAAAAAAAACGCAGGTGAGAAATATCTTGATATATTAAGCTGCATTTCTCCGTGCTGTTTTTTTAAAACCTTTTCTCCATATACAGTTTTTCTTCACGGTTTAATATATTAAACTGCAGTATTGTCCTGCAGCAGGGAGCTTAATACCTTCCTGTTTGATCTGTGAGTATTCAGTGCTCAGAAATTTCCCAGACCTTTAAGTTCAGAGTACACGTGTCACATTATATTACATATAGCAAAATGGGAAGTAGCTTTGCACAGCGCTGGGACTGTCTAGGCGCATGTACTCCATGTTCAGTGTCGTTTTTAGCATTTCGGGACACTTACAGTATGCATGTCAATCAATAATGTAAAGTCGGCAGGAGGAGAGGGAACCCGAGGCTGAGGATCTCTCAGAGCGGTTCCTTCAACACAGATCAACAACGAGGCTCAAATGAAATCCAGGGTAGAAAACAGTAAAAAGAATCAGGGATTAATAACCTAATCGAAACTTCCCTCTAATCCTGCATGTACTTTATCTCCTTTGGGGTGGTCTGTCAGCATGTAATTGCATCTGCTTTGGTTTGACTTGGGAGGATACAGAGTCACTGCACAATCCTTCTCTAGGAGAGTATTGGCATTTCCATTTTCACAGAATCACAGAGGTTCTTTTACTGGATACAACCATGAAAAGGTTTTAAATTGAAATTCCTTAGAGTTGTTGATATTCATTTTCTTACTGTTTTTTGTTTCAACGCATTTCTGTAGCAGACTTGAAGTTTTTCAAGCACATGTAGAAGCACCAGCAACATTAGATCATTGAATGCACTGTTTACATACTCGCCTCCATACTTTATGTACGTACGTCCGACTGATCAAAGCAACATCCATTAGGTAGACCTAGAAGGTCTCATCCTCCCTGCCAATCAGATTTTCAAGATAAATTGTCAATGGTTTAATGATTTTTACGATGCTCAAATCACCGATAAGCAGGCTTCCCACAGGGTTCACCCTATAACCAGCTGTTAACAAATTTAGGTCCTGATGATTCCACAGCCATCTGTAGCTTCAGATCCAATAGAGTAAAATTAGCCAGGTGGGAGAAATGGCATCTATTCTCTATCCTGTCAGTCATGAGTGTTTATGAGCTCATGTACACTGTCTGCCCAAAAATAAGTCACATACACTAATATTTTTTACTAATATACTAATATATTTGTTGGATCGTCTTTAGCTTTGATTACGGTGCACATCTGGAACCAGACGCAAACATTTACTTTACTCCAAATTTTGGCTTAGATCTCATATTGATGATTGCAGAGTTGGCCACTCGTCTACAGACCACTCGTTTCGTGTCCAGCACATCCCAGCTTATGGTCAGAGTTCTGTGGTGGCTAATTCATGTGTAAAAATGGTTCCTCTGCTTTCAGGAACACCCTTTCACATTTTGAGCCTGATGAATCTTGCCATTGTCGTCCTGGAATATGGTTGTGCCATCAGGGAGAAAAAAATCCATAGCTGTAATAACCAGGTCATTCAGTACATTCGCTAGTCAGCTGCCTTCATTTTATGGCTACATAACTTTACAGAGCCTTATATTGTAGAGCAATAATTTGACCCTGCTGAAACACAGTTACATCTTTTCTTTTAAGAGAGGAAGCATCTTCTGACTTATTAAAGAAATAAGAGTAATTATCTACGGTAGTCAAAGGTATTGCCTTATCTAAATCCAAATGAAGATTTTTTTTTACCAGTCTGTGTATATGGAGAAGGATAGATAACACTTTCCTCATTGTCTATTAACCTGTTCTGGGATGCAGCATGAGCAAAAGTTCAAAAGATTAGTTCCTGGCTTCACATGTTTAGAATAATCAATAAGTATAGTATTTGAGACCAAGTGCATTGCTCCATGTGGATGCTGAGAACATTTCGTCAGTTTTCCCAGTCTTCAAATGTCCAGTTCATAAGAGTCTTAGCCCAATGCTTGTCTTAGCCAGAAATTCCTGTTCTTATCCAAGTGGGTTGTGATGTGGTCCTCTGTTGTTGTAGCCCATCTGCAGGGTTTAGATTTTCCGCTTTTCTACTGTTTTTACTACCAAGGATGTAAAGAGCAGTTATTCTAGTCTCCACCCACAAAACTCCTGCTTACTGGATGTTTTTTGTTTTTTCGTTACTGTCCTATACTGTGTAGCGGGTGTCCCCACAGCCAAACGGATACGAGGCGAGGTCCGACGGAAAAAAGGGTACTTTTTAAAAAAGAAAAGTCATGAAGGTGTGCATGTGCAGGTCTGGAAGCAGTGCCCGACTGACATGCGGGCACAATGCTGTTAAGCGTTTGCCGGGCAGAGTGGGCCCGTGTGGGCAGCGGCTCCTGCATGTTCCCTCGAACGTCTCCTCTCACTGACTGGCCAACAGGCCCCTCACAGCTCTCCTTAGGTTCGGCCACAGTCAGGAGTCTATTGTGATGTCTGGCGGCTTTCCCTGCTGGGAATGGTGTCTTTAACATGTAGCACGGCAGCCTTTTCCTTCTCTGCGGCAGGATCATGAAGCCTGGCTCGAGAGTGAATGTGCCGCGGGAGCTCGTGCAGTCCTCTCGCAGCTGTGCTTAATGCAGCCATCAAGAGGCTCCATTCAATTCGCGCCTTTGAAGTCCCTGGAGGTTCGTGTGCCACTCCGTAGCTTGTAGCGTCCACCACGCGACTCTTGGCTTTAACCTCGGGACCTTGTTTTTATAGCGCGAAAAGTAGCTAGTGGTAAAGGGATTAAAATAAGGACACTAATCTAGGAATCTAATCTACATCCAAATCTTAATTTGAAAATTTCTCAGTTTATCTGGAAAATCATGATGGATTTAATTGAGTGCGAGTGTGTTTTTGTGTGGTGCCCTTGCTGCTGATTATTCATCTGCCCCAGCAGTAGAGATTCTGCAGTAAAGTCGATTAGGATCTCTTACTGCGTTTAATTACATGCATGTGTGATAAGTTTCCTTTTAATCTGACTTAACTGCATTTGTCCACAAATAAATCTGCTGCCCATTCCAGTGAAAATGAGCGTCGCTCTGATAAGGATTAATAGAGTTCATAGAAAATGCACCGCTAAAAACGGCCAGGACAACAAGTGCACGCACATCCTCATTCAGCCGGCTGTGTGTGTGTATACATTGTGTTAAGCCTCTTATTGTGTGCTTAAGATGCTATAAATGTCATTAAGATGAATGTAAAAGTAAATCCCTTGTTTATACTATACCAAGAATCCATTTTTGTGCTCAGTCATTGATGATTCCGTTTCATTTTTATATTTATTTTGAGACATTCTCTCACTTTGTCTCTTTTCTGTCAGTAAGATGAACATTTTACTGTAGACTTGGGGCTCTGCATATTCTACATGAGAGCTATAAAATAATGGAGTGCGATGGCATCCGAGTGGCTTGTTTGTTTAAATAAGCAGAAAGTAATGTGAAAAGATTCTTCTTCTTTTTTTTTTTGTCTCTATTGTGTGTGTGTGTGTGTGTGTGTGTGTGTGTGTGTGTGTGTGTGTGTGTGTGTTTTATGGATGGGCGTTCATTAATCTAGCTCATGGCCTTCATTAAACTTGCACTGTGGGTGTTGCTGTTATGGGGGGATGGAAATAGACACACACACACACACACACACACACACACACACACACACACACACACACAAAATTACTGCTCTCCTGTCCTTTCAGGGCAATTATTTCTTAATTTCTAACAGTATCACACACACACACACACACACACACACACACACACACACACACACACAGACACTAGCATTATTACTCTCCATAGTCATCCCCCCAAAGGCAAATGTGTTCCCTTTGCCTCATTTCCTGCTAAGTCACCGCCTGTGTTATCTGATCTGTGGCAAAAGGGTCCATAACATTGCATTTTTGTAAATGCATTTAAATTAGAGATACACTGATTGCAGCTTTCTTAGTCGATACCGAGATACGTATGTTGTTGTGTTTGTTTTTTGACCTGCTTATATGGATTTTCTTTTCCTTATTTTCTACAAACTATAATCGACAGCATAGAAAAACATTTTTGAATTGAAACTTTTAATGAACAGTTCAATTATATGTATATAATAAAGCACAGACGATTATGTCTTCATTTTCTCCAAAACTGCACAGGACTTTCTCCAGGCTGCTGCTCTGAGCTTTTCGCTACAAATAAAATCTAAGGGAAAAAATTTAATTCAACTGGGACGGTGAAGGCTATCATATGCTTCCTCTGAGACACAAGCTTCCTGAACTGCTGCACAGCCACCGGTACGAATAAAGTGTAAAAGCGCATGATTGGCCTGTGCCACTATGAGAGTTCAACCCCTTCCCCCATGAGAGCTCCCAGTTAAAGATGGCTGTAGCGTTGCTATCTCCAGACGAGCTAATGCTTCTCGTGTTGTGACTCTCGGCCATGTGTGCAGGATCAGCACAGAATCGTTGGATGATGGCTGACCAAGCTGAAAACCAGCCAATTCCACTAATGGGCAATTAATCAGTGCTGCTCTGGTTTAAATAATTATTCCGTCTAATTTAAATTTAATTTTAAAGTTCTATTCATCATGTACATGACCATACACAGGGCATTGGTTGCTCAGTGGTAGGTTTACCCGGTTTCAATTTCCACCCAAACCCAGTGCCGGGCCCAAGCCCTCGATAACAACTAGAGGCATCTGGATCTTCTGATTTGTCTGATCTTTATCAGGTCAACATCGACTCTTGACCTTGCAGATTTACAAGGGAAAGTCTCTCTTTCTCTCTAAAACATGAAAAATTTGAGAAGCTCAAGTTATTGCAAATGAGCATGCTCACCTTATTTCATTTGGCGAGTAAGACAAGAGCATCATGAAGGTCAAGATTTTCAGTTAATCATAACCAGAATAATGAAGATGTCGTGAAATTGACTGGCAGTAATAATTCCAAAAGTCTCCATCTGCATATGTGTGTGTGTGTGTGTATCTCTCTCAATGTCTCTCTTAGTCATTTCACCTTCTCTCTCTGTCTCTGTCTCAGGTCAGCAGGTGCTTGGGCTGGTGGAGAATCAGAGTGACTGGTATTTGGGGAACCTATGGAAGAACCATCGACCGTGGCTTGCTCTCGGCCGAGGCTTCAACACTGGTTAGTCAGATTGTAATTGCAGTAGAGGTTCAACAATGCATGAAAATCTAATTTGCTACAGTATGTTTTGAAGATGGTGGTACTGTATTTCAGTGAGATACTTTCGATACAGCAAAATAAAGATTGAAGGAATAGGTGTCTCAGATTTCCATTTCCAGGATAAGTTTAATAATTGAAACCTGTAATAGTTGACACAATGTTTTTGTCATGTCTGCAGTGTTTTTCGCAGTGTATGCATAGTGTTCGAATGGTGTTTGCACGTATACAATATATATTGTATGATATGCAGATGTATCAAATCAAGAGCTTCATATTGAACTATATATGATATATTGTTTCACCCCTAGATTTAACCTGTAGCAAGAAACAACAATAACTTTGCATTGTTAATAAGCTAAGCTGCATTCATGAAGGTTTGTCATGTAATTCCTTTGTGGCACGAATTGATTTCATGCTGCGGTGCTTTTCTTCTAATGTATTGAGGTAAAACATGGAGAATGGACTCGTGTTACTATGTGAAAGGAATTCCCTCCACACAAAAGGAGCATGATGAAAAGTCTGCTTGATCGAGTGCCTAAAGAATTAGATTAGATTCGATCTCCAGAATAGGTTTCTTTGCTTCCGTTACATTTTTCCCACAAGTCCTTTTCCTCTGCAGGCCCGAAGAGGCTTTAACCATGTTGCTATTAGAGGTGTAGAGCATTTCATTCACTTTATATTGACTCTGGTACTGAAGACAAGCAACACAAGTCTTTTGGGTTTATAGATATAAACTATAAATTATAAATGATTCAGCATTTCCTTAGAACTCAGAAAATAATGTATAGAAGATGCAGAGTTTACCGGCTCCCTTGCCTGCAGCCTTGCTTCGGTAATTGTTCTGTAGTTCCTAAGCAGATGGTGTTAAAGTCAGTTAAGCGTAAGATGTTGGTGTGTTAAGCTCTCTCCTTAGGGGATAAAACTAACAGAACTCATAAGTGTTTTTGGAAATTCTGTAGTTGTCAGAGATGGGAAAAGTTCGCGAATCCTTAAGTAAAAGTAGAAATACCTTAGGTAAAATATTACTCAAGTACAAGTCCTCCATTTACATTTGTGCATGAGGAAAAATGGAAAAGTACTTACCTTTTAATTTACACGTCTCTAACCAATCAAGGGCGTCTGTAAGCTCACGCAAGTGAAGGGAGCGGAGAGCGCTATCGTCCAAGTGTGTTATACCGCTCCCAACGGTGCATGAGCAAGCCGTTGCAAAAAAGATGCGTACGGCCGCCGTTCCGTGTCTAGGAGGAAACATGTGATAGTCTTCTTCGTCCCTGGTTGTTAGTCGTAGCCTTGATGTGGGAGTGATGGGTGGAAAATGGGTGTGAGTCCATGGTGGTCTAGTAGCTAGGATTCTGCGCTCCCTCTGCCATGCCCTGGGTTCGAGTCCCGTTCAGGAAAGTAACTTTAAAGAAATTTCTTCGCTGTGGGACAAACAAAGGTTTATCTTAACTTATCTTATCTTATCTTAAATTGCTATGTCTAAATTAGGGAGAAAATCGAAAAAATCCACAAAGAACATGACAAAAGTACTGAGCTTGTATTGCTACTGCGAAATAATACAAGCTCAGTACTTTTGTATTTTGTATTTTTTTCGATTTTCTCTATCTCTCTCTCACTCTGCTTCCTGAGTGAGGACATGTCGTCGTTTTGTCCATATCTGCAGACATCTCCACATCTGATTTCGAACACCTGCTTCGTGATAAGGGAAGGCAAATTATGCATAATAGCCAGAAGTTAGCGATATTTCTGCTTCAAATACTACGCACCACTCTGGTCATGTAACGCAGCGCCTTGTGGAAATGTAGCTGGAGTAAAAGTAGAATGTATCCAATAAAAAATACTCAAGTCAAGTACAGATACGTAAGCATAGTAACATAAAGTAAATAAAGTAAATGTACTTAGTTACGTTACACGTCTAGTGGCAGTCCTATGGAACACTGCTGAGAAATCAAATTGAATGTCTTTTTGCATTAAATCAAAGGGCTTTACAGGAAAACTTCACCTTGGATTTACTCATCAATCCTGATACTTCTATGTCATCCAAGATTTAGTTTATGTGACCAAATTCCAAATGTTTGTTGTTAACGCTGTATATTTTTTTTATTTAAGCTTCTTTCATTGACATTTTGGTCTGTTTTCAATTTGTATACAGATTTCCTACTTTACCCACAATGCCATCTGATTACCTGCTGATTGTGTTAATAGTGGGATTTCCCCATTGCTTCTTCTTCATCATGAGCAGCGTTTTAGTCATTTAATCTGTAGTCAACGCCATCAGTCCCATCTCATAGACTGATCTCTAGCTCAGATCGCTAGTCTCTGCAGTCATATACAGTACAGTAGCTGCAATGTATTCTAGAGTCACAGTTACTTCTCAACTATGCTGAATTTCCTGTTAATATGATGTTTAACATCGCTGGAAGATGTAGAATGAGTAAAGAACCTCATATTCTTTTGTTTCATGGGTTATATACAGTATATATGAGATTGTTGTTATTTTCCTGCTGTTAAACACCTCTGTACTGTAGGTGTGCTGGCAATGTCCCCAGAATCACTTAACACAGAAATATTTCAAATCTAAAAATGTTCCAAGGTAGACCTTTCTGTCAACGTTAAGAGTAGACATCACTCGACGAAGCATTCTTTTCTGGTATGTTGTGGACACCGGTATCCCCTGTGCACTTACAGTTGGTTAACCATGAAATGATTCCATGATTCATTCGATCCAGCGCGATCGCTGCCACTCCAGAGAAATGGCATAACCCTCATTACTCTTCCGTCGCATTATTCACTCGACTGTCACACCGTATTCAGCAACACATCCATTTTGCTTAAAGTAATCAGACACTCATCAGCGCATGATAAGGGCCTCCTAATGTGACTTTTTACTCTAATCATGTGGCTGGCAGCTGACTGATGGCACATGAGTGCTAAGCTTTATGGGGTGATGGCATTATCAAGGTCATAATTATTGAATGGGTACTGTTTGTTTCTCATCATAGTAATGTATACTGTATGGCCTCGTCAGTAAACGCATGTTTTACGGGGTATGTGTGTTACAGGTGTGATTCTCCTGCTGTTAGATCGTTTGAGGAAGCTCAGATGGGAGCAGATGTGGAGACTGACAGCAGAGAGAGAGCTGATGAGCATGCTGTCTACATCACTAGCAGATCAGGTACACAAACCCACTGTACATATAGTACCTTATTCTAGTAGAAAGTTGCAATGATTGGTTAGGTACCATTACACCCTAATATGCATGATTATTATTTAAAACAGCAGGCAAAGGCTTTAGAG
Organism: Dinotopterus cunningtoni; assembly: GCA_028565755.1. Classification (NCBI taxonomy): domain Eukaryota; kingdom Metazoa; phylum Chordata; class Actinopteri; order Siluriformes; family Clariidae; genus Dinotopterus; species Dinotopterus cunningtoni. The sequence goes on along the minus strand of JAOTRS010000015.1, from coordinate 6,982,831 downwards.
CCCTCTGCTGCTTGTAATGCAAACTACAATGACAACAAAAACATAACAAGCAGTCTCTCCCTGCTCTAACACATCTGCTTAGTTGAAACCACATATGCTGTGTGGGTTACAATTAAATATAAAGTGTGAGAACTTTCAGTTTCATTCATTTCAGTAAAGAAACATAAAGCCTCGGCACTCCTCATCTCTCTGAGAGCTAGTACATCACATGCTGATACTGTACTACAAAGAACGTTTCTTAAAAGGTATTTCTTTGATGATGATATGATTCTTACTTTTAGAAACACTTGAAAACATTACATGTCGACTAATATCATGGCTCTGAGATTTAAATGAAATTTATATTGTTGATGTTTATATTAATGCATTTGTTCTAATACGTGATTATTTCTATAGAGTCAGCTCTTTCACAATTACACAGGTTAGGATACTTCATATAATCAGTAGTGGTTCTGGGGTGTACAGTATGGGCGAAGTCTCCTTCAGTGATTAATATACTGGTGATGCTGAATGCTGAGTGGTTGGAACATATGAGAGGGGAAATGAGGCTGCTGCTGAGGTTGTTACATAAACAAACAATTTTGAAATCGTATCTTTAGGCATTTTGCGACCTCTCACAGTAAAACATTTGTTCCCATTTCTTTAATCTATACAATTTAATTTAATACCAGATGTGCCTGTGACTTCATTCGCATGGAATTTAATTGCAAACTCATAAGTGCATATTAAAAAATGTATAACGCTATCTATTGAATTTTGGAATGAACAAAATATTTTGTTCAATGCGTGAAATAAAGGTGCGAGATCGCATTTATTAAGTAGATTTCAATTGCACACTCATAAGTGTGTATTAAGAAATGTACAGTGCCATCTGTTGAATTTTGAGTTAAATTAATGATTTTTTTCTAGTTTGATTTTTTGTTATGATTATGAGAACGTTTTCCATTTAAATTTCAAAGTAGCATATCATCTTATCCCGTAGGTGGATTGCGATGAAACAAGGCCTATACTGTATGTCGGCCAAATACACTTGTGAAAACTACAAATGGATTTTAAAATGTGCCTTTTAAAGTGTAGTTAATGAAGGAATAAGGTTCTGGTTAAATTACTTACTCTTAAGTTACACTTTTAATTAAAAACACTACTTATTAATAGCAGTTAACCTTATATGACCCCATATACTGTATGAGGACAATGCATTTTTTCTGTTACACAGTGTGTATATCCTTGTAGCCTCATATAAGGACGACTTAGTATTTCTCACTCACCCACTCACCCATCGTCTATACCTCTTTATCCTGTGTATAGGGTCACGGGGGCTCATCCCAAAAGACTTATCGCACGAGGCGGGGTACACACACTCATACGCTTTTTCACACACTACAGGCAATTTGGGAACGTTCATTAACATAATCCGCATGTCTTTGGACTGTGGGAGGAAACCGGAGTAGCCAGCGGAAACCCACCAAGCACGGGGAGAACATGCAAACTCCATGGACACAGAACCCGAGGTGGGAATCGAACCCAGACCCTGGAGGTGCGAGGCCACAGTGCTAACGACTCAGTCACCATGGCGCCACTTAGTATTCCTTTTTGCCCAACTTCTTCCTGTTTTGATCAAGTTCAATTTGTGTGCCTATACAGTAATTTCAAAAGAAATTACAAGGCAGACGACATTTGGATCTGAACAATAATTATCTGACAAAGATAAGCTGGTGTATATGATATTTCACTTCTCCATAAAAGAAAACTATGCAGTTTTCTTTTCACTGCACCTTGTTGTACCTACAGACTGAGGCTGAGTGCTACTCGCCCTACTGCGTGTTTATCTTCAACAGCACTGTTTCCATGTTTTCAGTACCATCCATTCAAATCTTCCTTCAAGTATCCCACACTTGACAGAGTAAGCTTTAAAGTATCTCTCTGCCACTATTTTCCCCTGTAGAATCAATGGCCGGGCTTAAGGGTTTGTTTTTTTTTCTTTTATTATCCATGCTTAGGGTAAGATCATTCTTGTTCTCCTTAAAGCTTCTTGCCTCTTCTTTCTCTTTCTGTCTGAAATGCCATCTTTAAGCACCTCAGTGAGGGCTTTTAAGAACATGAGTGGCTTAAGGACCTGCAGAGAGATAAACTATCCATGTCCTTCAGCCATTAATATTCTCTCTTCCAGTACTCATTATCTTCTCTTACGCCATTCCTCTTCATTCTCTGATGCCAATTTCTGATGATTCTGCCACCATTGACCTCAGCACAGCGTGAAAGTCCTTACTGAGTTCCTACTTCTGCAGACTAAGAAGATATTCAAAAACATCATGGCCATAATGTTCATAATAATGTTTGATTCTATATATTTGTTTTCATGAAGTGCCTATTATAAAAATAACTGGAATAGTTTATCGAAGAAATAGAACAAGTAAGGCACAGTAAAAAAAAAAAATAATAATCTTGTGTAATAAATATACATCATTATTTTGGTATAACAGCACAGTCCAAAGAATGTTACTCTATTCATACTTCCAGCATTTCATAATTTGCCAGCAATTATAATTTTTTGCATTGATTAATAAATATCACCTTCAGCTTTTTAATTGTATAAAGTTAAATTGAATGTTGTTTCCATTATCATTGGCTTTATAGTAGGTATAAACATTGTCAACTTGTCATGTGACCGAGAAAATGCCCTAAAGGTTAGGTTAAGCTATGGTGTAAAACCTACTGAGCATTGCAAAGCACTGACACCTTAGTCACTTTCCATAAATGTTAAATAACACTATGTTTTTAATCCATTTATTATTCCGGATATTATCCATATGAGCTAGTTGTTACTACAGAAATAATAGAACATTAGAATAAGAGCGGGCGGCACGGCGGTGTCTTGCACCTCCAGGGTCCGGGTTCGATTCCCGTCTCTGTGTGCATGGAGTTTGGTGGGTTTCCTCCGGGTACTCCGGTTTCCTCCCACAGTCCAAAGACATGCAGGTTAGGCTAACTGGGATTCCCCCCCCCCCAACCCCCGAGACCCTGAATACAGGATTAAGCTGTATAGACGATGAGTGAGTGAGTAGAATAAGAGCATTCTGGTAAACCTATCATTTTATGTTACAGTCAGAGCTGCTGTTATAAAATGAATGCACTTTTTCTGATTTGAGAATTCAACATGCTGTGTTATAATAATACTTAAGTATTGAAATTAGACAAAAAAAAAGTTCTGAAAGCTAAAAATCAATTAGAAATGTAAAAATGCACATTTCACACATGGACTGTTGATGCTACGATTTGTCATAGTTTTAGTGTGTTTGAAGTAAGTGGCTAAGTAAGTATTTCCAAACTAAATATGGCGTCAGTAACATAATTAAATTTACTTTACATTTAAAACACTTTTTCTTTTACTTAGGCAATGCACAAAAGTGCTTTGTAGTCTCCACAGAACAACTCATCCTCACTCTAGTACATGCAAACCAGAGCCCAGAACCAGCTACAGTATAAGCTAAAACCCTGTTAGAGAGGAGAATTTAATTGGTTTTTACTGTAGCTGTACATGGTTTTGATCCATTGAGTTCTGGACAGTGGGCCTAGCCCGATTGTGCTTTGCCACTCTGCTTACCAAGGCATAAAGCAGAAATATGCCTAAAACTAATTACGGAGGTCTTTTAGGAGTGTGTTTAATGCATTATGATATTTCTTAAATAAGCTTGAATGTCAGTTAGTGTATTGAATTGTTCATATGAAGACAAATTGAAAACCAGGCAATCGTGAATTGGAATAATTTACTGTCACGTCTCTAACTGATAATTTCACAGTAATAGTTTTTACAAACAAACTTTTACGCTTCTTACACTTACCTGAATGGAATTTTAACTTCTTTTCATAGAAAATGTAAAAATGTAATGCATTTGCAAAAACACGATGTTGCAGTTAATCCTATAAACCCACTCTTTATATGTAAGCAAGTACTGTAGGAGGCACGAGAGCTGCAAGGTCTGTTTGTAGCTGATGTAATGGAATGCGAGATGTGGGTCTTGTGCTTCGCAGGACATCTTTAACGCCGTGATCAAACAGAACCCCTTCCTGGTGCACCAGCTGCCCTGCTTCTGGAACGTCCAGCTGTCTGATCACACGCGCTCGGAGAAGTGCTACAGAGATGTGTCCGACCTCAAGGTAAGGGAGAAGGGAAGGCAAGACGGTAAACATGGAGAGACTTTAGACCTGATACATATGTTCCAGAGAAAATGAAAGCTCACGTCAAGCTGATAAGGGAGGGGCAGTTACAAAGAGGCTGTGCTGGTGTATGTAGGATTCTTCTCCTGCTGACTGCGACCATCTGCTCTCATAGTCCATGTGGGTGGTCCGTGTGTGGGTGTGACTCGAATGACATTACAGGAATTATTTCTCACATAGTGATTGACTCCTTATGACTCGGAGGAAGAGCACACTTTCTTTTTGATGACTGAACTAAACCTGGATGATGCCACAGGCATCCACAACCACAATCCACAAATCCAAGACAGAATAATTGGCCCTGCTGTCTGAGTGAGAGGAATGGTCTTCCTTTCTCTGCTGTCAATCACAGTCACACTAGCCCTTGGCAGGTGGGATCCAGGTTTATTCCCTGAAGATATGTTGGCGAGCATTCGATAAATGTCTCAGTAAAGGGGTTCCCTGGTGGAAAAGGTTCAATTCCCAGGTTCCTGGTTCAATTCCTGGTGAGGGAACCATTCTCAGCCACTGGGGCCTGCACAATTTAGTGCAATCTCAGCCCAAATAAATTGGAGAAAGTGCATCAGGAATGGCACCCAGTATAAAAACCTGTGCCAGATTAAATATGCTGACTCAGTGACCTGCCATGACACCTAATTAGAGCAGACGAAAGACTAGTAGCAAGAAAAACGCCCAAAATGGCAGCTACAGTGCAAAACATTTACATTACGTTTGGCAGACATCCTTTTCCAGAGCATTTTATCTCATTATACGTCTGAGCGGCTGACAGTTAGTGGCCTTGGTGGTGCTGGGGTTTGAACCTGGGACCTTCCGATCAGTAGTTTAGTACATTAACCACTGAGCCACTTCTGCCCCGGAGACTTAGCTAGTGGATGGAAGCATTGGAATAAAATAATGTGTATACTATATGTGCAGACAGAAACGTTATGTGGCACAGTGGGGCTTGTTAAATGTTTCTGAAGTACTTTTGATTTGAACTTTTCTGCTCTTCTTTATCGTTATATTTGTCCAGGTGATCCACTGGAACTCGCCTAAAAAGCTGCGGGTGAAGAACAAGCATGTGGAGTTTTTCAGGAACCTTTATCTGACCTTCCTGGAGTATGATGGCAACCTGCTGAGGAGGGAGCTCTTCGGCTGTCCGAGTGAAACTGACCACAATAGTGAGAATGTGGGTACCAAAAAAGAATAAAAGAGATTAAGACACAAGACTTACAAAATACTTCAAGTTGGATCTAAGTTACAGGATTGGCAAAACATCGACATCAACATTTCCGCCCATAGAACAGCCGCTAACTCTACTTAAATTGAACTCATTGAAATGTAATTTATCATTAGTAGTGGGGAATGAACACTATATGACTTCAGATAATCATGCAGTTAATCTAATCTCAAACTTTTGGAGAATTTGTACCTTGCGGTTCGACACTGATATGCAGGAGAGGATTACCAGAGTGTTTCAAAATCTGAAAAATCAGGCATCAAAATAAAATGTTGAGATTTAGGTCTTAGGAGAGTCAGCGTAAAGAATGATTGTGCTACAGTATCCAGACCATTCTGTTTTCCCTCCTTTAAAAATGAGTATGTTATCCAACTATCCATCCTGCACCACTCCACTCCTGCGCACTGAGTTCATGTGTTTAAGTTGACTGATTCTATACACTGCAGAGAAAGAAAACAAATTATAGGATACATTGAGAGGTGAGATGATAGAGTGACTTGCTCTCTCTCTCTCTTTCTCTCTCTCTGTGTTTTCGTGAGATGACAGATTCCTCTGTGGGTGAGGAACACAGATGGGTCTTTCATATGACTCTCTGTGTGGGTGTGTGCTCATTCTGGGTCATTCTCTTTCCTCATAGCAAGAACAGCAGGTGCTCTTTATAATGAGACACTGTTTGTAAGACACATTGAGAGGACGTGCAGAAGGATCACAGGAGTATGATACATATTATGCTGTTGCATTACATCACAAACACCCCTGTTTACGTTTACTGGGAAGAAAAGGTCCTTCAAGGCAGTCAGAGAAGGCTGTAGAAGTTCTTAGACCTAAAGCTATTTTAAAAAAGGATGCTTTTGTGGAATACAAAGCTACTGGAAGACCAGTTCAGATTAAGCTTAACCATTACCTGGGCTTGTTTTACCCAGTGTCGTCATGCCGGATTTCAATGCATCAGACATATGATTAGCGATGTACAGTAGCCATGTCATTGTGTGTACATTAAACTGAATTTACTTTTAACTTTGCCAGCTATGAAGGAAAATGAGACTTTTTGGAACAGCCATTGGAGGAGCATTGACTCATTAGCAAAAGTGGAGCATGGGGTAGACGTTACAACTATCAGTTTCTTCCCTGTTTACAGAGTGACGTCAGATCAACAAGGCCATTTACAGTGTAAATACTACTTTTTCTACTTCGAAATTTATTAATAGCAGTATTGGCTTTAGATTAATTAGTACACAAGTACAGAACTTGGTTAAATCTATAACATTGACCATACTAATTGCTGTTTTTAGAAGGTAATCCTCAACATTAGAGGTATCACTAATGCAAGCCAGGGGAAATGATGTAACTCGCAGCATAAGGTTTTTTATTGTTGGTCACACAACAACCGATTAGCTGTTGTTCGGTCTGAATTTTGGGAAACATATACAAGAGTGAGTCAAAAATGATATGCAGTTTAGCTGTAGAGTTTATTTTAATTAACTTTTATAAAAGACAATTTTTTCAACATAATCTCCTTGCTTTTCAATGCACTTTGTCTATCTGTCAACAAGCTTTCGTATTCCTTCATTACAAAAAAAAATTTAGGCCGAGCCGCGAGCCACGAATGCACCACTGTCTTCACTTCTTCATCAGAAGTGAATCTTCGTCCTTGTAGGGCTGCTTTCAGGGGACCAAACAGGTGAAAGTCCGATGGAGCGAGATCAGGACTATATGAGGGAAGCTTTACCACCTCTAAACCAAGTTTTTGCAGAGTTTCGTGTAGAATGTGGGCAGAAGTGTGCAGACGCTGCATTGTCATGCAAGATCACAACGTCCATGGAAAGGAGTCCTCTGCGTTTAATCTGACGTTTAGGCTTTAGCTCACTGTTATGAGAGCAGTTGATTGTTGAACCTTTTTTCTGAGAATGTTCCAATACTGGCCCTTGAGAATTCCAGAAAAATGTAAACATGAATTTTCCAGGTGATGGTTGACTTTTGAACATTTTCTTGGTTTCTGCTCCATACTCTGCTGTTTACTCTCAGGCTCATAGTGATGAATCCATGTCTCGTCACCAGTGATGATTTTCTTTAAGAAAGAGCATCGGCCAAAGTGGGGCTTGCACTGATAAGAAAGTGCGGCCAACAGAAGTTTCAATATGACTCGAGTGCGGATAATATTTGACTCCCGCTCGTATTATTAAATCATGTCACAATTTTAAATGTTCATGCAGTCCCTGACCAAATGTTTAACATTTTTACATTCTTTTTTTTTTTTTTTGAGTTGAGGGAGATGCGACAATAAAAACATTTTAAATTAAATCACTGTTTATGATATACATACCATATTAATATGAGCACAGAATGACTCATTTAACGTGTCAGTCTATAGCATTCGCACATTTAAATTCTCTGGAAGTATGACTCTTCGTATCCGCTGCGGCTCATCAGTGTGGTTTTACATTCCCACACTGTGTTACAGTTTTGTTTATCGAGCATGGCACTCATCACTGGTTTTACCTAACCTGATTTAACATGAGAAAATCAGCCATCTGGTGTGGCGCTGGTTTAGTCCACCATCTGGCTGGGATTTCCTAACGGATATAATAAATAATTTTCATTAAATAAGGGCTCTGTCATGTGTGAATTTAAAACATTTAAAAATATTAATGTTGAATAATTAATTGATTTGTTCTATTTTATTTTAAATATGAAGTTTAAGTTTGAGATCCTTCTATGCCCTGACAAACCAGCAGATATACTCTGTCGAAGTAGACATAAAATCATATTTGCCATATTTTAATCTCTCGTGTCATTTTCCAAATCATGGACTTTTAACCCAAGCACCATTCTGTTTTGTTCACCAATTAAACATCCTGATATTAAATTCAGAGACACTTGGTAATCTAGGAGGAATTGTGAAGGTACTATTGATGTTACATATTGTGTTAGGCTGCCCTGTGAGGCAACATGAGGCGCATTTGGAAAACGTAACAAAAAAAAAAAAAAAGGATCAAACCAGAGCCCCTGGATCTGTGAGCGCTACTCACCGCTCCACTTTGCTGCTCTGTATTATCATTTGACATCTTTGTAATAGCGTGAAGTTTTACTTTGCCAACTTTTGTGGTTCTACAGCCTGATTAGCCCTTCAGAGCCACAATGCACAGCGAATGCCATACATCTCCAGTGTCCTCTATTAATCAAATCACTCTCAGCTTGACATCCCCCAAGAAGGTTTTGGTGCAGCATTTGTTGCACTAATCAATTTCATGGGTCCGTCTTAACTCCAGACGCATGCTGTTCAGTCTATTTTGCTGAGTTTGAGAAGCTATTTAAATCACATTAATGGGATACTTGGACTAATGAAGTCATTCAGGAATTAGCTGGCCAAGCGTTCCTCAGCGCCACATGAGGTTTCGGATTAAAGCCTTTCAGCAGATAAAATGCAAATGTTTCAAGTGTACTTTTTTAAATATTTACCTATTGTAACACCTATACGGTGGAGTTTATAGCTCTAAATTACAGATATCATTGATAAAATAAAATAAAACAGATTTCAGTATGTAAACCTACACTCGGAAACAGGAGCTAAATAAGTACACTCTATAATTCAATAACAACGGCAAATTACCCAGATCCTGTGGCTGCAAAAGAAGCTCAGATCATCACCCTCTTGACATCAGGCTTGTGATATGCTGTGTTTGGTTTTCTCTAAATATGATGCTGTGCATGATAACCAAACATCTTCACCTTGCTTTCATCAATTCAGAGAATAGTGCTCCAGAACATTTGTGGTTTGTTCAGAATAAATTTTACCAGCCTAAATCAATATTCTTTTTTTGGAGATAATTGATTTTTTCGTAGCTGCTCTCCAATGAAAGCCATAGCTGTTTAGTTTTCCAGACCGTTCTATCATGAACAGAAAGCTTTAAAGTGCTTGCAGAGTCTTGGGTTTTCCTTTATCACTCTAAGCATTAAACAGTCTGAGTGACTTGCACCGAATTTGCTCGGATGCCCACTTCTGGGAAGATTGGTATTGGTCTTAAAGGCTCTCCATTTGTGAACACTATCAGTTTGTTGGTGATGGCCTTATAACCCTTCTCAGATTGTTGAGTAGCAACAATTGCTTCTCTGGGGTCATGGTCTATATCCTTTCTTCTTGGAAAGATGTAGACACATGCTTGACTGGTCACATGTTGTTTGTTTTAAAGGTAGTCACACTCCTTCATGGTTAACTAATCTTGTGCATTTCATTAGGAACACCTAGCTGCTAATTACTCTGTTAATGTTGTGGAAATGGGAAGGGTGTACTTATTTTTTTCCTATCTGGGTTCTAAATGCTGGTTTCATTGGGGAGGGCTAATTATGGATTAAAATGTTGAAATGTGAACTACTGTACTGTACAAAACACACAGTTTCTTCTTCGTTTTCTCAAATGTACCTATGGTGTGTGTGTGTGATGCATTAATATTTAATGGCAGTTTTTGGTTCACATGATTTTAATAACTGTTCAAATATTATTTAAAGTATGCTGAAAATCCGTGTTAGTATTACTGTTAGTGTTGCGGCCAAAGCTCTAGTTGTCTTAGAGAAGAACAGATGTGCCCCTGTTACAGATGTCACTAAAGCTGACCGTTGTGTTTGTGTTGGTGTTTCAGCTTCAGAAGACTCTACTGGAGCTTGATGAAGACGATCCGTGTTATGAGTTCAGACGAGAGCGTTTCACCGTGCATCGCACACACCTCTACTTCTTGCACTACGAGTACGAGCCTAGCGCAGATCAGACTGATGTTACGCTCGTGGCCCAGCTCTCCATGGATAGGTGAATATATTAAATATATTATATGCAAAATTTAGCTTATACTTTATTTTATTTTATTTTTATTTTATTACAGATTTGAATTAAGATCCTATATAATTTTGGACAATTTGTGGTGAATTGGCAAACCTGTTTACATGGTACAATTTCGCCATTTTTAACTATAAAGGGGTGTTTTAGCATAGAAAGATATCAACATGACTAAATGCAACTTTACAACTATGAAAATGTCTTTTTTTTATCCCATTTTTATCCACAGCCTAAAGCAGTTTAGCTTCTGATCCACCGAAATTCTTATTCTTATTCAGATTGTTCTATCATGAACAGAAAGCTTTGTGCTTACAGAGTCTTGGGTTTTTCTTTATTCCTCTATAGAAAGTCATTTTTGTGGAATGCCCATACTAGTGTAGAAAACGTGTAAATTGTTTTGGAGAAGGTGGCATGGTGGTGTAGTGGTTAGCACTGTGGCCTTACACCACTAGGAAGTTTTCATGTTCTCCCCCTGCTTGATGGGTTTCCTCTGAGTACCCCGGTTTTCTCACACAGCTCAAAGACATGCAAATTAGTGTTTTCCTGTAGTGTATGTGTAAGTGTGCACTTGTGCCCTGTGATGAACTCGGGCGCATTTAGGGAATGTTTGAATGTTTATGGGATTTATATTAAACCGATTAGATTTTTTCAATTTATTTGCTCCAAACATTTCCAAAGATTTGGATCAATTCCAATCATCAAGGGCACAGTAAGGTTCAATGTCTGAAATAGTCTTTCTTCAGTAGCTATTTTAAGGGTATTTGAGGCATACAGATTAGTACACTTAGTAACAAGAAGGGATTGAGTTTCTGCCAGGGGAGGCAGCCCCATCAGTGTAGCTGATAATGAGTTGATACTTGTTTGTCAGTGAAATCTGACGTGTTTTCCCAGACCACCACATACATACATACATACATACATACATACATTATAATAACATTTATAATTAAACTTCTATTTTAGTTGCTTCGATTTTCAAAAATCATTCAACCCTATTGAGGAATATTTTTTTGTCTTTATTAATCTTTAATAAATAGAAATGTATACAAAATAACATATTGTTTAGTTTCTTATTAGTTTATTAATGTTGTTCTAATTCTTAATGAGTTGAACCTCTGAACCATGTGACGCCGCCTCTTTATCCAACTGCGAGCTGACGCACCTTTGGGAGCGGCGTAACACACTCTGAGGACAGCGCTATCCGTTCCTTCCGCTTGCGTGAGCTCACAGATGCCCAATTGATGAAACAGCACTAAGTGCCTCCCATTCCCCCTCCCTCTGAGAGAGCTCAGCCAATCAGCTCTCTCTAGGCCCCCAGCTGCAAGAGGCTACAGCATCACCCAGCGTTCGGACTTCCGATCTCAAGATTACTTTACCGCTTTACATCAACGAGCATTTCCACCGCGCCACTCATTACCGACATTTCTAACATGAAACAAAGTCAAATCTCAATTAGTTGATTTCTGTTTTAACAGCAGAACCGGTAGCCAGCGTGTGTTATCCAACGCATTCAGGCTTGTAAATAACTCTGACTGCTGCACAAGCTGAAGTTTGACCAAAGCCTCATTATATCAGCTGACCACAATGCACTGCAGTGGTCCAGCACTGGTACGGCTAGTAAAAAAATTCATCAGAGCTCCCTACCAGTCCTCTTTGAATTATGATGTATCTGCTCTTAGAACAGAAACCGTGTCTTAAATTTGTGTGACAGGACAGATAAATGTGTCTAGCACCTTTACTCAATACATCAATAGCAGTGAATGGAAAGAAAAAAATACAAGCTTGTTCTCCTTTCACAGGAAGGATAATGTGCAGCTTTCACCCTTTCCACTTGTTTTTGTTGCAAATTGCATTTGATCTGTTGATTGGCAGATTGTCGATGAGATTGTTTTTTTGTTTCCTCCTTTATCAGCCTCCAACATGTTTTTTTTTCGATCATGTTTTTGAAAACTTTAAAAATGGAGTGCACGTACTGGATTTGTGGGTAGTCTCTACTTTGCCGACTGCTCTTTCTGATTATTCTGTGGTTAGGGGGCAGAAGGAGCACTGAAGGGCCTCTTGGTAATTTAACACAGTGGGTGTGTGAGAAAAGACTGGTGAGTGTTATGTGCTCTCAGTAAACAAGGCATTTGCTGTTCTAACCACAGCCTGAGGAAAGATTGTTTTTACTCATTTATTACAGGCTTCAGTTGAACAAATACAGCCTCTAAAGCCTCCAGATATTTGAGACTGATTTTAAATATCCATGTTTCATGAACACTACTTTTTTTTATATATATATCTTTCAGCTTCACTTCACTTCAGTAATGAGAAAGTGCTCAGTTTGCTCTGGTCCACAACAACATAAGTGACAGAGTTGTAAGCACTTATACAGCATGCTTTCATTTTACCATGGTGTTATCTAATATCCACCAGCCTTTGCTCACTCTGTTGGGACAGAACAGCTTCAGACTATGTCTATTTCATCTAAAAAGGTCATGCCTCCAGCACACACCCCTTATTCAATTCATCTTCTATACCACTTATCCTGTGTACAGGGTCTCAGGGCCCGGAGCCTATCTCAGGGGACTTGGGGGGCACAAGACGGGGCACACACTGGAAAGGGTGCCAATCCATCGCAGTAGGCAAATTGGGAACGCCAATTAACCTAATCTACGTGACTGTGGGAGGAAACCCAAGTTTCCTGCAAGAAACCCACCAAGCCTCGACCCTGGAGGTGCAAGGCCACAGTGCTACCCACTACGCCACCATGCTGCCTCGCCCATATTTAAAGCTACTTAATTCAGTTTGATTTTTGATCAGTTGTACAACATTTTGACCACTGCTTATGTTATGTAAAGGACATTCTGGCCAACTTGTAAGGTAGTCTAAAGCGCTATTGGCAAATTGTTACCTTTATTGGGTAAAGGTGCATAAGAAATTTCCCCACTGTGGGATGAATAAAGGTCTTATCTTATAAGAAGCTGGATTTTACCAAATATTTTGAATAGTTGGGTTGCTAGATGAGAAGAAAAAGTCGTCATCTTGTCATGTTTTTTCACATATCCCAGCTTGTTAGGACCTTGGGGGTCAGAGCTCAGGATCAGCCATGATACTGTGCCCCTGGGCACAAAAAGCATTAAGGGGCTCCAGGGCACAACAGTGGCAGCTTGGTAGGGCTGGGTCTTGAACCGAGAACCCTTAACTTCAACTGTTGTTCACTGAGCGCTGCCATAGTGTTAAGGAAACTGGCAACAAAGTTGGGAAGTACAGTATGCACCAAAATATACAGTACTGAAATGAGAAGATGAATAGTATTACCTTGTTGTCATCTGTGAGTTTATTTCTAAACTTACAGATGACAACACCCTAGACGAGATAAATCCACAATCTCCAGCTCCAGAGGCTGATGCCTTATCCATTAAGCCGTGTTTTTTTATGTGAACATATTCATTACTTTTATCAATAGAAGTGACATGGCCGTGATTAACAGAGAAGAGTACATTTAATAGATGGTAGTCTTCTCTGATATAATCTAACTCCAATTTGAATCACAGCGAGTGGCTTCAAAAGAGATATGGTGAATGAATCATCAGCCCTTTTGCTCAGCCAGAAGCTTTTAATTTCAATTCAAACCATATTCTGTCTGTCTCTCTAATACATTATTAGGAACATTAGGTCTCCACATTAGAGCAGACTTCTAAATGTAATCAATTTATTTTAAGCATTTACACTCAAGTGAGGGGTCACGACGAACAAGTCTTTTTTTTGTTCGTTGTTCCGTCTAACTTTTTTTTTAATAATCACTTAGTTCTTTAGTATTCAGAGTCTTTACACAGAGTCCTTCAGCTCTTGCCCGTTACTCAGATACATTCATGAAGTCCATGAATACTGAAGAAGCCATTGCTTTCTGATGTCAAGTGTTAGAACCTGTTTTAGATTTGCTGCATGTCAGCTGTGACTGGAGGTAGGAAATGAAGTAGTTGACAGGTTATGCAGGCACTTATACTGACTGTTGTGTTGAGAGGACAACGAGAAGACTGTAGAGGTTTTTGTATTCCGAAGGTTATGAAATGGATGCTGTCAGAATTTGAAACGTCTGTCCATCTCTTGTTGACAAGCTGTGCTTTTTAGGGGTGTTTGAAAGTTTCACAGTATGATAAATTGTGGATGATGCACTTAGGAACTTGCTAGAAGTAGCAGCAGGGATACCAGTGTAATGATAAAGCGTCCTCGGGTATGAATAAGATATTGAAGCCAATTATATCTGAGCACGGAAGTAGTTTTCTGTTTACAGCCATGTCCTGCAGACAGAAACATGGAGGTTGGTGTAGTATTATTTTAAGGTGTTTTTTTTTTGTTCATTTGTTTTTTGTTTTTTTTTACAAATGAACAGATGGTAATATATGAAAATGAATTTTAATTGTTCGTTAAATCAACAATGACACTGTCTGATCATACACTAGGATTTAGGGTGTTTTCACACTAGGCACGTGTAATTAGTACCCCCTTTCCCTTGGCCACTATTCACAATGTTTTTTTTATTCTCCATTCCTAGGCACACTTGCTAGCATTTACTGTACGATCTCAGATTGCTTTGTTAGCCGCCATTAAACACAAGAGAAGAAAAGAAGAAGGGCGTAAACTTTCACGCTATGCCTCATGTTACTGAAATTTCATAAAAAAATGTCGACCAACGGTCTCACGTGCCTTCCTCCTTTTTTTAGAAAGAGGATGAGATTGATGCATGCACACTTAGATTTTTTTGAGGAGACAGTCGGCACTGATGACCTCGTGTCTAAACAGAAATCCGTGCTCAGATATGATTGGCTTCAATATCTGATTCGATTCTTACCCGAGGACGCATTATCGTTCTTAAAACCACCTTTTTCAGAGGATTCGGGCACAGTTCCCGAGCGCGGAACAATTGTGTTCCCGCTGATCAAAATCAAATCAAATGTGTCCTCGGAAACGATCCCGGGGCCCTAATGTGAAAACGTCCTTAATATGTAACCGTGACACTATAACAACCCTAGTCCTCATACACTGCCTAAGGTTCTGAATGGTGAAAAGGAGAAGAGGGTATACTGTAACCTTCACTTTCCACTTGAGGGAAGGAATCTAATCTAATGTCACTTGTCCATAAATAACCAGCCTGACAATCACAGACAGAAGTATAACCTTTCTCAGATGAGTCAAAATGGGCTGCAAACCAAAATGACTAACAATGTGGTCTGGCCTTAGTAATATGGATGTCCATGTCAGAAGCCTCTGGTCAATACCTTGTGAAAGCCTGTTAGTAGATCTGATGAAAGGAGGGTTGTGTGTGTGTGTGTGTGTGTGTGCGTGTGTGTGTGTCAGGCTGCAGATGCTGGAGGCCATCTGTAAACACTGGGAAGGACCGATCAGTCTGGCTCTCTACCTGTCGGATGCTG
>JAOTRS010000015.1:6942676-6953222 GCA_028565755.1 Dinotopterus cunningtoni | reverse complement strand
TACTATTTACATAATCACTGGCAAAGAAAAAATACACATTTCAGTGCTTACTCCCATATTCTACTTTCAATGGCCTCAATTAAGTGTGCTGAAACATTTTAACCTTTTGGCTAAGTGCAGTGAGCTTACACAGTGCAGAATAATAAGCTGTTTAGGATTCAGTCTGTGTGCAAGATTTTTAAATGAGGACTAGTTCAACATGGTACATCATATGTGGATCTCAGGTGGCCTAAGAGATGTAAAAGCATGCTTAGCATCAGTAAGCAAAAGAAACCATTAGGTGTGGGTGATTAAACAAATTAATGTACAACACTGATAGACACATGTATGTCACCTTCATGCACAGTTAAACCCCCAGTGTTGATTTAACACTCTAGTCTGAGAGTATAAACACTTGTAGGGTGTTCATCCAACAGGGTGTTCATCCAACACTGGGAATTTTGTCGGTGCACTTAGCCCTACTGATCTTTTTATTTTTTTGTCTGTGACAGATAACAAGGATTCAAAAAACGATTTATTATCAAATGGATATAGCTCGGGTATGATTTAATACATTTGTCTCATATTAGCGAGTGGAACGCCTGATCCTTAAAAAATGGATAGATAACCTGTCGCTGACTTGCAGAAGAGATCAGTTTGTGGGAACCATACACACAATCATTCATTAACAAAATTGTCACTGTAAAAGAGTCATATACAATCAAATAAAATAATAAAACAGCTTACAGCAGCTGGTATTCCCAGGCGGTCTCCCATCCAAGCACTAACCAGGCCCGAGTCTGTTTAGCTTCCGAAATCAAATGAGATCGGGCACTCTCAGACTGGTTTGGTTTACTCACTCACTCATCATCTATACCACTTTATCCCGTATTCAGGGCACAAGTCGAGGTACACCCTGAACAGGGTGCCAATCCATCGCATGCCACACACACATACACACACTCCAGGCAATTTGGGAACGCCAATTAGCCTAACCTGCATATCTTTGGACTGTGGGAGGAAACCCACCAAGCAACCTTGCAACACAAATGCAAACTCCATGCACACAGAGACGGGAATCGGACCTGGACCCTGAAGGTGCAAGGCGACAGTGCTAACCACTACACCACCGTACCGCCTGGTGTGGTTTAGTCAGTCTATTTTTACAAGTGTTTAATAATTTCAAGCTATTTTATAATCATACATTTGGTTTGTTGTACAATAATAGGAAAACTGTATTGTAAATACGTTTTTTTTCTCTCTTAAACGAGGGACGTTCAAGTCAAAGTGGGACTTATGCTTGCGCAGAATAACAGAACACATTTAGGAGAGTAAAAGCTACCTTTATTTCTCTATATAATCCCCTGCTACCCGGATTATATGGGGAAACGAATTAAAGTGAGGTCAGGACTATATGGGGATGTGGTCCCTGTAATGCGCAAGTAGTGTTGGTAAATGATTGTGTTTACAGTTCCTACAGACAGATGCTTCTCTTCCTCAAGTTGGCGACAATTTATCTGTTTATCTTTTCAAGTATAAAGCATTCCACTCACTGAATGTTCACGGGAATGACCGCAGTTAACTTAGAGCCACCTTGGCTGGGATCATCATTCACAATTCAATATTTTACTGTGGCAAAGAGTCTCATCACCGTACTTCAAGTCTTCTGTAAATGTCTATCGGTTTTACATTTTCATTCACCAGAAACTGCCTCATGCTCATATTTTAAATACTCATATTTAAAAGTAATTACACTGTCCTATACCAAGCCAAAACACTTGTTTAGCCAGGAATGTGTAGTAGCTGTGTATGACGTATTACCTGTTTGCTGAAGCAGCATCCATATCCCTCTGCACCACATCATAGGCATCCTGTAGTAGATCCTACAAGTAATAACATCAACAACACAAAAGAGGGAAATATCAAAACCTGGTGCTATTATAAATCCTGAAGAGACACTCAGAGCTCTGCGGGCACTGAATTAGGATTTCATTCCTTTCGGTCTCTGAACAAGCTATTGACAGTGTTAGTACTGAGGAGCTGCTGGGGAAAAAAGAAATCACAAATGCATCTGTTTGGGATGTTAGGCTATCATAAATCAAAAATGTCTTTGTGTTTTCAGGAGTGGACAAATTTCTCCTGTGGCAATATCAGAGTGCTGAAGACACAATTCCGCAGCCCAGAGTGTGGGAATAGAGTGATACTCCAATATAGACATTTTTCCGAGAAAGAGGGATAAAACGCTGGTCACAGTCACAAGTTCATGCTTCATAGCTAGCTGGAAATCACACATGCTTTTGACTTCCTGTTGTGCAGTTGTGTCAGATGTCCTCTAGACAGTGATAAACAACTTTCATATTGGATGGAGCCTGGGAGGAAGGATTCGGTTTATGTAGCCAGCAGATCCTGCTACTGACACATTAACAAAATGAATGGTGCTAAAGCAGGCCAGCGCTCAGGGGTTTAAAAGAACGGAGAAAAAAAAAAAATTAAACACTGGGCCATCAATAGCCATTTGTATCTAAGGAAGGAAATAAGAAATGTAAATAGCATTCTAAACAAACCCAAATTATGAACATCACTGCTTACCTCCTCAAAAACATGAGATGCAGACTGATTTAAGCAGGTCAGAACTGAGGCAGTGATCCCAGTTTGGCCTTCCCATGAGACAGAGTTCTGGTCTAGAACGTGGTGTTGTGCTTCTGCCCTTCGCTCTGGAGGTAGAGAGCGCCAAAGGTCTGAGATGGCCTCGGACACTACAGACAGGCCCATCTGATCTGGAGTGAGCACTCCACTGCGCAAAAGGAGCTCAAGAGTCTCGCTGTAGAAAAAGAGATATCTGCACAAAGAGTGTGTCTCTCAGTTAAAAGGTTCATGGGTTTTATTTTGTTGTTTATTTACCCTTCAAGAAATCGAACCATTTCATAAGTGCCTATGGCAGCCTGCAAAAACCACGGAATGCTGTTGCATCTGAGAACACTTTCCAAAAAAAAAATAAAATAGGAAAAGTTTTGGCCTAAATCTCACACTTTGCTAGATACTGTAGCTGTGACATAATAATACAGTCTTACAGTAAGCCTGATCAGTTCAGTTTATAATCAGATACCAGCTTTTAAATTGTGTTGCGTTGCATATCATCATCAAAACACAGAAATGCACGTATATGCTCTGTACTGATGCCTTTTTCAAAACAACCTAATAAAAAAAAACATTTAACCAACAGAACAAAACCAACTGAATTAATCATTAATTACTTCACCAGTGATGTACAGTAAGAGCAGGCAGTGACCGGTGGAGTGAAAAAACAAGGATTAGGCTTGCATATAAATGTGACAAGCAAGTTTGAAGAAGACAGACTGATGTGGATGATGCTCATAATCAAAATAAGAAATCATCTCAATCTCCCGTTGTAAATGTATAATTACTTAAAACACAATCTTTTTTTTCCAAAGGTAGATTAGGTTATAATTTCGGAGATAGGCAGGGCATTTGCATGCTAAGGATCATATTAAATCGGGCTTAAATCATTCCAACTGTCATAATATAAATCAGATAATGATTATTAAGGACTCTTTAAATAGTTCATGGTTTAAATATAATGATTTCTAATAATAAGAGTAGGGATGGGAATCACCATGAACCACCCAATACAATATTATCCCAATACTTACAGTAGGTGCCAATTCGAATGTTGCTATTCTGTATGTCTCACAATTTTCTAAATATCCTGATTTAATATTAAATTTTTTTAGATTTTGTTACAATTCTACACAAATTTAGCAAATCATTTGCACCTACCAAACAAGATCCTGTGCTGCCTGACAATGTGTGAATAGTTTAAAGCACACCCCCACCTGTAGGTTCATAGGGGAACTGCAACATTTTACCTCAAATGTAGACATACAGTACACCCACTCACAAAAGTTAGTACACCCCTCTAATTTCAGCACCTACTTTAGTATATCTTCTTTAAGGACAAGTAGTATTTATAGTAGTCAATGTGCAGCTTGTATAACAGCATAGCTTTACTGTCCTCTGAAAATAACTCAAAATACAGCCAAAATATTGTCAAAATAGCTGGCAACAAAAGTGAGTACACCCTAAGTGATAAAAGCTGTACATCTTTAACCATGCAAAGTCACATGTCCTATTCATAATGGTCATGTGTTTGTCAGTGGCCAAGGATGTCTCCGGATCTGAACCCTATTGAGTACCTGTGGGGCGTCCTCAAGCGGAAAGTGCTTCTAACATCCAGCAGCTCTGTGATACAAAAATGTTTTTGGAGTCAGCATGGCGATACAGGTATTGCTCTTGTGCAGGTCCCTTGTTTCACCAAAACAACTCTGAAACATAAGGCATGGACTCCACAAGGCCTCTGATGGTTTGCTATGGTATCTGGCATCAAGGTGTTGGCACCAGATCCTGTAAATCCAAAATTGCAAGGTGGGGCGTCAGATTGCTCAGATGCTCAGTCAGATTGAGATCTGGGGATTTTAGAAGCCAAGTCAACAAGTTGAACCTTAACCCATTTCTAAACGATTCTGCAGTGTGACAGAGCACATTATTCTGCAGAAAGAGGCTACTGACATCAGGGAATGTTTGATCTGCACCAATTAATGGTCGGTGTTACGTGTCATTGTAATATCCATATGGAGGCATGCCAGGACCCTGGGTTTTTTAGTGGAACATTGCCCAGAGCATCACACTATCTTCTCCGGCATGCCTCCTTCTCATTGTGCACCTGGTTCCATCTATTCATGCTATCTTTATCCTTAAAACTAGGCATCCTTCTTCCATTTCTCCATGGTCCTTTGTAGGAGCTTTCAGCAGGGGACTTGGGTCAGCACAGGCAGTCTAACCAGTCTATGGCTATACAGCCCATACACCTGCAATGCATTGTGGGTTCTGACACCTTCCTTACACAGCCAGAAATAACTTTTTTAGCAAATTGTGCTGAAGTAGCTCTTCTGCGCGACTGGCCCAACCAGACTAGCCTTTGCTTCTAATGCAGATTAAAGTGCCTTGGACACTCATCACTCACCAGTTCTCCAGTCGTCCTTCCATGGACTACTTTTGGTAGGTATAGTACTAACTAGAGTACAAACAAAGGTACTAGCTGCATACCAGAAAACATCAAAAGTGTATTTCTTGTTAAAGACTCTCAAAACCTAATGTTTGCCTATTTTTCTCCTCCTTTACAGATGTCACTAAAAGGAGATAATTAATGTTGTTCACTTTATCTGTCAGTTTTTTTTACTCCTATGGCTGATCAGGGTACATCGAATGAGATATACAGAATTATTGTAATTTCAATAAAAATTAAATTACTACTGGGAAGATGGAGGAAATCTTGCCAAAATCATGAATGGAGATCAATTAAAAGCCTAGTAAAGATGCATGGTTAAAAACTGACAGTAGAAATCACAGCTATGTTTAACTTTTTTTAATAGTTGAAGTCAAATCCATGGATTCAAATAAAAAAAGTGTGGTTCTGGGAGCATGAGGAATCGCCATCACAATGTGCACTGTAATCAAAGCAAAAGAAGGTCAATGCAATATTGGATTGTGCAAAAAAAAAATTTTGTACACTTACGTAATGTACATAATTTTCTCTCTCCATCTTTCTTCTCCTTCCCTTTTATCTTGTGTCTTATATATGCAGTACACATAGTGTGTGTATTGCACAACTGCAAAGTACTTGGGTGTCACAAAAAGCATTTCAATTGACAATTTAATTGACATAAACATTTTGTGCACATTACACATAGACTTGATTAATCTATTCAACTCACCCCTCAAACTCCTGGATGTTGGGGACAGATGACTGGGACTGAGGCAGCTCATCTGTTTCCTCCTCACTTGAGTCTACCTCACTGCTCTTGTGGCCCTCAACCATATCAGGTACACAATTTGTACAGCTATGTCCTCCGATGTGTAGACTGTTTAATGGTGACCTATTATGCAAAATGTAAATCTTTTTAGTAATTTTTAGACATGTGACTACAGCTTCTATCTCAGCTCTGCTGTTCTCTGTTTGGACGGGACTACTTGTAAAGTAGTTCCTTTACCTAGACACTGAAACAGTGCGTTTCGAAAGAGCATTGTAACAGAGGAATAAGAAAAAATAAAAAAATATATATAAAAAAATATCTGAGAGCCTATTTCAGCTGGACCATTAACAGACAGACTTTAGAGATACTCTGAGCCCTACATTACTGTGCAAAGGTCTTAGGCAATATATTATCATTATTAAAAATTTTGTTACATCTTTTTATCATGTCTGGACTATTATGTACAAAATCGTTCATTAATTCCGAATATAACTTAAAAAATAATAAATAAATAACATTACAGAAGAATATTTGCATGCCTGTAAAAATGCAACATATTATATAACAGGCCAGTTTTCAGATGCAAACGTAAAAATTTAATGTAGGCTCCTCAGTTTGCAGGAAAATGGAAAGGAGCGAGTGTGACAAAGTTACCAGAAGAACTCATATTCTCCAGCATGCTCAGTAAAACCTCCAGCTGTTTCACTTAATGAACTGTGCCTGGTCTTGCCCTGAGTTTTCATGTTCTCCCCATGCTTGGTAGGTTTGCTCCGGTTTCCTCACACATGCAAAAGACATGCAGTTTAAGCTAATTGGCGTCCGCAAATTGCCCGTAATGTGTGAATGAGCGTGAGAGTAAGTTTGTGCCCTGCAATGGCCTCGTACCCTTAGTCTCCTGGGACCGACTCCAGGCCCACGCGACCCTGTATACAGGATAAAGCGGTATAGAAGATAAGCGAGTGAGTGAGTAAATTTGGTGTGATAACATTGGAGGTTTTACTGAGCGTGCTGAAGAATACAGTATGTCAGTTCTTGTGGCAACTTTGTCACATTCACTCCTTTCTAATTTTTATGCAAAACCCAGAAGCCTACAATAGGTATTTAGTTTCCATCTGAAAACTGGTCTGTTTTGCTTTCTTTACAGGCATGCAAATATTCTTTTGTAATGTCATTTATTTGTTAATTTTTAAGTTACGTTTGGAAATAGTGAATGGTTTTGTATATAATAATAATGCAGACATGATAAACACATCTCGCTCACTCGCTCATAATCGATACCGTTTTATCCTGTATACAGGGTTGCGGGGGGCCTGGAGCCTATCCCAGGAGACTTAGGGCATGAGTCGGGATACACCCAAGACGGAGGGCATACACACACAAACACTCATTTACACACTATGAGCAATTTGGAAACGCCACTTAGCCTAATCTGCACATTTTTTAACTGTGGGAGGAAACCGGAGTATCCGGATTAAACCCACCAGGCACGTGGAGTACATGCAAACTCCATGCACACAGAGGTGAGAATTGAACCCGAACCCTGGAGACGCAAGGCAACAGTGCTAACCACTAAGCCACCATTCCACCCATGATAATCACATATAACAAAATTAGTACTAGATAATATAGTGCCTAGGCCTTTTGCACAGTACTGTACATTAACTTAGTAATATATGTTGGTAATATGATAAAATATGGGCCCTTTACGGTACATGGTAACAGCTGCCTTCAATAACAATAAATAATCACTGAAAAAATGGATACAAGCTTTAATTATGCAGCTAACGCACCAAATTTAGATAACAAAAACAGACAGGTGAATCGATAACGAATATTACAGAATGTTCTCTAGACTATAACGACAAACTCTAACAAGGAACAGGTTTAGGACTGTACACTGCTCTTGTTAATGAATGTTTGCTGCCATCTAGTGATATTTAATAAAAATGACAGGTGGTCTTACAAGTGTTCAGAATAGAGCCTCCTATACTGCTCTTGTACGTCTTCCAAACTCCTCGGTCCTCCATCTTCCTCAAGGTAAAGTTCTAAGATGAACATCCAAAAATATAACATGTTCGTCTTTGATTATTGAGGTTTGGCGTAGAATTAAACAGCTGCATGTGTGTGTTACCTTTCAGAGCAAGAAGTTTGCTGAGGTATGCCTCCTTCTCCAGAAGGAATCCCATTGCATGATCAAGTATTTTCCACTGTGAAAAACACAATGCTTGCAAACTATGACTGTTCATTATGCCAATACTAATGAATGTCCTTAGTAAATGATGATCTACATGTAGTCTTTAATAACCTTCTATTAACTCTCTATGTTTTCCTCACCTTGGCAGGACTTCTTTGATCAGAAGAAGCCTCACAGTTGTGAGCAGACTGACTGGATGGACACACCTTGTTTTTCAGTGCTTCGAAAAGAGCTGTAAGTGTGACTCGATGTTGGGTATGCAGCGATCTCCTCACCTTTTGCTGCTCACTGTCACCCCTCTCCTTCTCTTGCCCAACAAACGACATACTGTACCGGCTCTCTGTCTGTATGTCCTGTGTAAACACAACTGGGGAGTTTAAACTGTACATTACATATTGATAAGATGTCAATGTACAGATTTAGAGACTGCAGTGCAAGGCTAAACTTCCAGCTTAAATTTGTGATTGGCTCAGATTAGTGATGAAACGTCCAACACTTTTTAATGAGTCAAATCCTTTGGCTGTGTTTATCATTAAGAGACGTATAAGAGACAATTATGTTAGTTCCCATACAGCTTATTACCATATACCTTATTATATAATTATTATTTATTATGGTACATATGCCTTGCATTCCTTGCGAGGCTCTAGTGACTTCCTGTGCAGTAGTTTCTGCCTTTTGAGATTTTCACCTGTGTCAGCATTTGTTTTTTTTTTTTTGTTTGTTTGTTTGTTTGTTTTTATTTAATTTCATCAATTTATGTATTTTTTCCATTTGCATCTGTTCTACAGGTTCTTACTACTGCTTAATGCCCACTAAAACCATTACTTTTTTTCTATTTTTGTGAGCGCTTGCAAATAAATTTATAAATTTATTTTTAAATTAATCAACCAAATAATCACATTAAGCCCAGTATGTAAAAATACACACTTTATGTTTTAGTCACATACATGCATTCTTTTCGTAATTTCCTTTTTGTGTAAAACTCACAGGTTTGTTTTTGTTATATTACCTATTGAATCATTTTATCAGTGTATTTACATACTGAAAATGTCTAATAATCACTAACCACACCTTTTAAATGAAACAAAATAAATCACTTCATGTTAGGGGTGGGTGTTATGCAAAAAAATCATACCATGATACATGAAGGCATTTCTCCACTACACATGCAACATGATATTAAGCTTTGGTAATAAACTGCCAACAGTAAGGTAGTGTTTATTCATTCATTCAGTATTGCTTATCCTGTGTACAGGGTCGTGGGGCGTCTGAAGCCTATCCCAGGAGTCTTTCGGCACGAGGTAGGGTAAGAAAATTTGGGAAAGCCTAATCTGCATGTCTTTGGACTGTGGGAGGAAAGTGGAGTACCTGGAGGAACCCATCAAGCATGAGGAGAACATGTAAACTCCACAGACACAGACCTGAGGCGGGAATCGATCCCCAACCCTGAAGGAGCCAGAATATTCTCTTTATAGTATATATAAAAAAAGATTCCTAAACCATAAAGAGAATATTCTTTATTAAGCAATAATGTTAATGCAGGAATCCTTGTGTGTTTGTCATTACACGTGCTATTTCAAGAAAATATGTTCAGCATTAATTAATCCATCATCCATGAACCTGGTCAGATGCAGAGTCTGTCCCAGGAACACTTGTTGCAAGGAAGACTGGGCAATATGAAATTAAAATCAAATAAAAGTTTATTTTAACTCAGTATTAATTTTATTTGAACACAGTATTAAAGAACCGACTCTTTCATAAACTTCTCATTATTCTCCATCAAATACTTTTCAAACTTAAGACGCTATATTAGTCGGAGATAGACATATCTAATAAATGTTTTATATTAAAAGTACAATATCTATGTTTTTCAGCACGAAACTGAACACAAAATGTTTTGTGAGAAAGTAAAAGTTAGCTTAACATTATCTTGGTAAGAGCCTGTTAGCTCAGTTAGCTCAACAATTCCACAGTCATGAGACAGAACAGAATAAACAGAATTAGGATTATACTGGCAAGACGTTTATTCGTTATTTAAAACCACTGTGTGTGCTAGTTATATTCTTATTAATTAAATCAACTAGCTAACCAGGTGTAATAGCTAATCAGGCGAGCTAGCCAGACATCCGTCACACTAATGAGGTCAAACTCAGCTAAGCTAACTGTGTTGTGTGAGGTTACAGGTACAGGATAAATTTACCTTTGTGTGATTCTTTGGAGACCTCAATTTCCACTTAGCTGCTGTTTTTTTGTTGTTGTTGTTGTTGTTGTTGTTGCACAGAATAGCAAAATCCCATCTGTACAAATTTCTGCTTATTAAAAAATAATAATAATAAGTATTGTGTTGTCCAAACTCCTCCTGGTCCAAAGTCAAGACAGATTAATGGGTCTGTGCTGAATGTGTTACCCAACTCTTAATTTGGTCTGTGTTTCAAACTCATTTTATTATTATTAATATTATTATTATTAATATTATTATTACATATATTTTTTTAGATTATAATATATTTTTTAACCTTACTGACAAATTATAGAAAAT
>JAOTRS010000015.1:6836106-6847654 GCA_028565755.1 Dinotopterus cunningtoni | reverse complement strand
CTCTCTCTCTCTCTCTCTCTCTCTTTCTTTCATGCAAGGAACAGGATAACTGGTCTAAAAAAACCTGGACCTCATGTGCTGGAACGAAGAGATTTGCTTCTGCTGATGGCCGCCTTAGCATAGCAGTGGCAGGCTGCAGGTGTCTAGTGCCTGGCATTAGCATTCATTTGAATTACATACTTGTAAAAACAAGTAACTGGCAAGGAGCAGTGTGGGTTAGTCCAAAAGCTGCAGCTTACTGAGTAGGCTCCTGACTCGTGCACTGTGTTACACATGGACTCCAAGCATACACAAAAGCGAGAAAGAGTGTTGTTAGCCTCTATATTCTGTTCATTACTTATTTTAATTTTTTTTTTACTAAATGCATACACAGCACTCTGGCGTAGTGATTAGCACTGTGGCCTTGCACCTGATGCTTCACCTCTAGTTCTACTCGCGCCTCAGGTCTGTGAGCGTGGAGTTTGCATGTTCTCCCCATGCTTGGTGGATTTGCTTTGGTTTCCTCACACAGTCCAAAGACATGCAGATTAGGCTATTTGTCATTTCCAGATTGCCAAACTTGTGCCCTGCAATGAATTGGCACGCGGTGTCCAGGGTGTACCCCTCCTAGTGCCCCGGGTCCCCTGGGAAAGACTCCAGGCCTCCCTTGAGTGAGAGAGAGAATGTAAGAGAATTAGAAATGTTACACTCCTCTAATAAACAGTCATTTCGAAAAATCTAATTTATATTATAGAGATTATGGAGAGATTATTTTGAGATTAAAAATATTTTAACCACATTTACACTTATAACACTGAAACATTTTCAGACTCTTTAACATTTTGTTATGGTCTCACACTCATCCGAAAATGGATCCAGTTTTGTTTTTTCCTCTCATCGTTCTACACACACTGCTCCACAACAACCAAGTAAAAACAGGTGTTTGGAATGTTTTCTAAAGACTGCAATGTCCCCATTCATCAATTAGTACTTGGTTAAAGCAGCCTCAAGTCTGATTGTGAATGGTGCTACAAGCCTTGGCACACCTTTCTTTTTCCCATTATTCTTGGTGGAATCACTCAAGCTCAACCAGGTTGGATGGGAACAGGCTTTTTCAGGTCTCTCCACAGCTGCTCTATTGGGTTCAGGACCAGAGTTTCACTGAGTTGTACTGAAGTCACTCCTTGGCGTTATGCTTAGGCTATTTTTCTCGTTGAGATGTGAAATATCGCTCCAGCCTGAGATCTTGTGCACTCTAGAGAAAAGATGTCTCTCAGGATATCTCTTCATTTTTCTGCATCTATATTTTCCCTCTATACTGTCACAGAATAAAACACCCATAGCATGATGTTTGACTGTAGGGATGGTTTTAATAAGGTGAGGTTCTCTGATTCCAAATAGTTCAGTCTTGGTATCATCAGACCAGAGATGATTTTGTTTCTCATGGTCTGAGAGTCCTGCGGGTGTTTTTTGTAAAGCTCCCAGCCGACTGTCTTTAAGTGAGGAATGGCTTCTGTCTGGACGCTGTACCACATAGGCCTGATTGGTGGAGTGCCTCAGTGATGACTGTCCCTCTGATCTCATTTATAGTGACCCTTAGGTTCTTGGCTTCCTCTCTGACCCTTAAAGGCTCTTCGTCCTCGATTACTCGTTTTGGCTGGGTGGCCAGATCCAGGAGGAGACTGCTGGTTTTTGAAAGTTTTTGAGATTTGAGAGTGGAGGCTGCTTCACATTTCCTTCCATCCCTCCACAGATCTGTGTCTTGACACAATCATGTCTCGCAGGTCTATAGATAATTCTCTCAACCTTTCATGGCTTTGTTTTTTCACTCTCACATACTGTACATCATCTTCTGTGAGACATTATATAGACAGGTGTGTGCCTTTCCTTATTACATCTAATAAATTTAGGTAGGGACAGATGGACGCCAGTCAAGTTGTAGAAGCATCTCAAGGACCATTGATGGGAATAGGATGGACCAGAGCTCAACTGCAAGCGTCATAACAAAGGGTCTGAATTCTGATGTAAGTAGGATATTTACGCACTATCAGACAGGACAGCGTGTTGTGATGGGGTCATAGACACGAGGGTGCAGCCTAAGCACCGGAAATATCACATCTGTGTTGATATTTAGCACAACATCACTACTTCAAGTGTGAGATTGCTTTTATAGAAGAGTTCTACAAACAGCATTTATTATAAACAATTGTTAATTTGTTTATTCATTTAACCGGGTATTTTGCTCCAGAAACATATTCTAACATGCATAGCGGAACTAACTAACTAAAACTGACTGGTGGACCAACAATTAGTGACAGAAGTCAGTCTCATTAATGGGCAAAGTATTTTTTATTTTTTTTTATTATTACAGATACTTTGTAGTTAACAGTTAAGGAGAATAAAACATTTGTAGTCAAGTCTCCTGAGTTAGGCTCCAGGCTGCCGTGACCCTGTACACAGAATCATATAACGGTATAGACAATTAGTGAGTGAGTGAGAATATCATCTAGAAAATCACTTTCTCATTTCAGGGTTTAATCCCATATAGCAATAACTAGAAAGCTAGTGCACTAGGGTGTACAGTCCCTTGTTCCACACACCAAGTAGTTAGCCCTTGATCAGGGCTTAGAGAGGGATTTCAGCCTCGTGTTAGTAGCTAGTTAGCTTTGTAGCTCGCGTTAGCCATGAAAAGACCAACATGGATGGTTCAGAACAACTTAAAAGCGCTTATTAAGTAGACTAAGTGTTGTTTAAGATGGTGTAACATTATCATATGTGTGTTCTTGTTTAAAGTGCTTACATCATTGGTTTTGAATGTGGGTTTGGCAGGAAGCTGCAATCTTTTCTTTCCAGTACTGTGAACCATACAGACCTATTAACTAATGTATAATTCAGTCTTTATGTTCTTATTAATTAACAAAGACTCAAAACCCTGTTTTTACTTTGCCGTTTTGGAGTATTGCATGTAGAATGAGACCGGAAAAAGAAAGGATTTGAATCCATTATAAGACGTGAAGTAAACAAAATGTAAAAAACTGGAAAGGGTCTGAAAACTTTGCGTCAGCACTGCATAACCAGATAATCTGATAAATCCGGAAATGCTGATAATGACACACGCTTCTAGATTTATCGATTGAAAAATAATTTAAATAAATTAACCGCCGAAATCAATTGTTGCTGCTGTAGCAGCAAATCTGGCACAAACGTGCCCTTGCCTCCTGGTTGTGTATGTTCACCCTTAGAGTTGTGACGTCTTGTTGATTTTCTCAGTAAGAAACAATGGAAAGTTTTGAATCTGAATAAATAGAGAAGTATTTAAAAGATATCCACTGCTTCATGTCATCATATCAATGCAGTATAAAAGCAGAATTCATTCATCCCTTCATCTACAGTAAATCACTTGTGAATGTGGATCAAGAGATATACTAGAAGTACAAGCATCAGATGTTCATAATATATCTGAATGTATCCCTATAATATATCTGTCTTCTGACCTTTTTTTTGTTTTTCAGAATGTCTTGAATATCATAAGGCTGCATTTATCATTTCTTTTCCTCTTTCTTCCTTTCGTTATTTATTCAGTGCAATTTTATTTGTTTTTTTGCAATGAGAACTTTTCAGACTCTGACATTTTACCACAGTAAATGTACTCAAATTAAACATATTGCTTCACTTATCAAAGGCACCAGAAATGTAAACAACGATGGAAAGAGATGGGGAAAAAAAGCAATTAAAAAAATAAATGGGCTTCCAGTATCGCTTTGAAGAAAGAGATAAAGTGCTGCTTCACACTTCTGTAGGCAGGTGGTGCGTTCCTGTTTGTGTGTGTGTGTGTGTGTGTGTGTGTGTGTATATACTGCAGGTGTCTGTTCCAGCTCTGAGCAAAGGTGCAGTACGCCGAGATCCATTTTGATTGAGGTTTGATTTCGCAACAGGCGGCTGTGCAGGATTTCTGTGTCGGTCTATCCTGAATACCTGAATGTGATCTGCATAGGATAGTGTAACGTATTTAAAAATGCGACGTTTGTGATGAGGAAGGAGTGAGAGTAAATGTACGAAAATGTTTTCTGGTTCATCAAGATTCTGACTTCTCCAGAATTATTGGCACCTTTGATTAAAATAACTGATTACGCACTGATTACTTTTAACCATGTCCTCCTTCTGCCATGGTATTTATACGAGTCTACAGTCATGTAAAATTCTCTTGTCATATTTTATAATAAAGTGTACTACTATAATACTGGTGGATTCCTGATGCTTACTGTTTTCTTTGCTGGTGGTTTAGTGTGTCTCGGATTTATGGCATCATAAAGTACCAGGACTTTTCGGTCCAAAACATGGTTGCCAGGATGTCAGTTCTGTCAATTGGCCATAGATTAAATTTTCAACAAGTACATGAACAAAACCGTTACAGACACACAAATTCAGTGCTTGATTGTGATCGAGTCTTACTGTGAATCCATGAGCTGAACTGAATGGAAGTGAGTACATTTCCACAAACCTAAGCATATACAGAAACTTACAAAGTGTGGAGAACCAGGAAGGACTTCGAAGCTTTTGTTAGATGCTTGTTAGATACATGTTAGGACAAAAGTTTGAGATCACTTGCAAATTTCTTTGTTTTTCTTTAATGTTTTTTCTACATTCTACAACAGTACTGGAGATTTCAAAACTGTGAAGTAACACATATGGAATGAGGTAATTATGTAACAACAACATCAGTCAGTTAGTTGTTATTTTAAGACACTGAGGTCAGCCTTTCTGGAATAGTTCTTGCAAGAACAGTTTTGTCAAGTGCATTTGCGAAACCCATCAAGCACCATAATGAAACTGGCTCTCATGAAGACCTTCCCAGGAACACAAGACCAAAACGTACCTCTGCTGCAGAGGAGAAGTTCATTTAGAGTTACCAGACTCAGAAATCACCAATTAGTGGCCAATTAACAAACAGCACCACAGATTAGTGTTGTTATGAAGGCTTTACAGATCATGCGTAGCAGATACATCTCAATATCACCTGTTCAAAGAAGATTGGACGACTTTTGCATTGGTTTACAATGTAGAAAGAAATAAAAATCAGGAATGACCATGGAGTTAGAAAGTAATTGGTTTGCTTAAGCCCTGGCCAATACCAACATCACGCTCAGTAATTATTTTTCTTATTTTTAAAATGTCTAAAACTGGCTAAACATTGCTTTTTACACAATAAAAAAAAAACCTTAAAAAGTATTAGTTAAAGCATGTATCTTTAAGCTTAGTATATGATTTATTATTGTTTGCATTCTTCCTTTTTGTCTTTTTATCTTTTGCTCATTTTCATGATGGGTGCCAGTGTTTCTGGAGGACACTCTGTGCATCTGCAGAAAGTAAAAGTTGACTCAAAGTAGCCTTGTCCATTTTAATCCAAACAGACTTTAATTGGTTCATTAAAAAAATGAAGCCAGTGTGGATAAATATAGTGCTTATGGAAAAATCTTCGCTTGTGGCTAATGTTCTAATTTAGTTAATATATCCTTAAGAGCATGCACTAGTAGAGCATACTAAAACCATTAGGCACTGATGGTACTTCGCATATTTCCTATAATAATTTTGACTTTAATTGGGTCTTATTAAACAGAGCTACACAGTATTTTGATCAGACCTTTGTTTTAAACACGTATTAGCTATATTAGTATCTCTAATCTTGATGATCCATTTGTCTGGCTTTGCTCTCTGGCCATTGTTTCCACCTTGCTTAGCTCCCATCTAATGAAAAGTGCCATATCATTTTAATTGCCCATTGTTTTTCATCGTCTGACCCAGCTGAGCAGACGAGGGAAAAAAAAAACAGGAGGCAGTCTCTTTTTCGTCCAAACATGTCCAAATAAAGTTGAAAGCATTCATCACGCGAATGAACTCGCTACATTGCGCGGCAGAGATGGAGACCCTCTGTATTTGTCACTTTGACAGAGCCGAGGCTAGCAGCGCCTGCGTGGTAATGATATGTACCTCACCGTCACCAGATGGATTTGTTTTTAATGTATGTTTTCACAAGCCACGAGCAGCGAGCACTTCATAACCTGGTTACGAGTAGACAAGTATGGATGAAATTTCATTTCACAATTTTAATAAAGGAGTTTATGTGTAACTGTTCTTATTGATCAGGATTTCAGCTGCAACATTAAACTCGCACAGAGTATTGAAAATTCAGGTTTTATTGTATTCGACTGGACACACGGCATTTGTATACTCACTACTGCTTAGATAAAAAGATCAACAGTTTCAATAGGTTTAGCTAAATAGCTAAATTTAGCTTGTCCACTAGGAAAATAAAATGTCATATGTATTTGCCCCTTTTGAGTTTTCTGGTTGCCCAGGCTAAATGTTTTAGCTACTATAATTTAACCTCACACATTTGGCAAGCTAGGCAAGGGATTAAATAAAGACTAAGGAAAAATTAGTGTTTATTTGAAAGGAATTATTTTCTGGTTATGCACGTATGTAAAAATTATTTGCTGTGTCAGTGCTATTGTGTGTAGTGCAGCAGGTTGGTATTAGCACAAAGAGACAGAATAATGTTACCCTAAAGTGTGTTATTAAAACATATAAGAAATAAAGACATATTTTGTCTTTATTTTCTTCAATATAGGTCGTCCTTGACTTACGAACAAGTTCAGTTCCAGGTGGTAAGCGTTCGTAAGTCTGATTTGTTTCCAGAGTGAGACTTTGACACAAATATATAATGTAACGTGACTAAATCTGTGCCCTTTTCCCCACACTTCCATCATGTGACCAAAAAAAAACGTAATCGTGCCTAAAGAAATCTCACAGTGAAATGTAACAGTGTTGCATTTGCGCCTTTACATCGCGAGGACGCCATTTTGTCTCAGAGCTGTTTTCCACTGTATGGGATTGTGAACTCTGTTTGTTGAGGTTTTTCCCGAAATTAGGATTATTCATCATCAGGACAGCTTTACAGGACAGAAATTTTCTATCATCGCGCCCACGGACTGATTCATTAAAACCAGTAAAGCCGACTCATTTCTCCCACAGGCACACGAATACAATATACCGGACTTTAGACATTGTATACATTTACTTACACACTGAAAATATTGTATATAATATAATATTGTAAAAACTGGTATCTGGTGCACTGTAGTTTCTAGTTTTCTGTACAGTACACGTGAGCTACTTTCGTGATTAAACCCGGAAGTAGTCCATTCGTATCTGCGGAAATTCGTATCTCAGATGTTTGTAAGTCGGGGAATGAATATAAAAAAAATAGAAAACACTTGAGTGTCAGGCGCCTGTCTCACAACATGTGCTTTAGGTGAAAAGAGAATACAGTATTTCTATTCCACTCAATTATTATCAATATCTCTGTCTCAAAGGACAGCATGACCTCAAGTTCCTTTTAAATGTCAACTAGATTAAAAGCAATACATTATTATAGCAAGTCTCTTTCAAGCTTTTTTTTTCCCTGGCAGAATAAAAAAATTTTTGGGAGATAAATGAAAGTGATTAATCGTCTGTATTCTAGAACGCTTACTCCAGGCAGAAGGCGTTATCAAACAAAACTCATTAAACACAAATTATAAACACGCCCCTTTCCCCGCACAAACTTTACAGCAGCACAGAACAAGCTAGGCGGCGTAACTGAGAGCAGAGATGGATGTTAGTCCCCATGCTGGGAGTGGAGTTGAAAATCAGGGTTCCCTTTTACCCCGGAGGAGCCAGGTAGCCCTCTGTGACCGAGATGAAATGAGATTGAACGAGAGGGTACAGCCAGTGACGTGTGTCACGAAGGCTGTCTGTAATATACAATCGCAAGGCAAGTATTCCTAAAAAGAAGGAACACTCGAGCTTCAAGTTCTTACAAAGAAAGTAGTGAAAGGAGGAATTGAAGTCTGTGGAAAATGTTTTGATCTTACATTTACAGCGATTATGTGAAAAAGAAAAAGTGTATTTTATAAAAGAACGAAAGAAAAGAACAATTCATATTTCTTATCGCCGTGACAGATTGAAGGTGTTTGAGATGTTAAAACTCCACTCGTGCGCTGTGAATTTATTTCTCATTTGCAGTGACACATGGCATTGAGAGGACGCTTTCAGAAAACCCTGAAATAACGCTTTCAAAAAAATCAACCACAATGCGAGAATAAAAAAAAAATTGTCATTCTGCTGGAAATGATGTTAGCAAAGAAAATTGGAGGAGCATGGTATGTTTTTTCCTCGGATTAAAATTTTTTTTTTTTGCCGAAAATGATGAAAGACTACAGGAGGCACTCGCATTTGAATTTTAAAAAACCAGTGCGAAAAAGCGCGCTTTTAATTCCGGCCTCTACTGACAGTGTGCCATATCGCAGCGACGGTGCGGGTCGTCACGCTATTTTAATAGACGTCAGTCCTCAGAGAAAGGTTTCTTCATCTCTCCACATTGATTACACAGACAGTATTCGAGCGGACAGTAGACGACAAGCAGATATTGCTTTTGTGATTTGTTATCCAGGCCGTCATAACAAGCAAAACCTTACGCACACACACACACACACACACACACACAGACACACACACAAAAAAGGAAAAAAATAAAGAAAAGATTTCATTTGCTCTCCCCTAATGAAATGGCAATTTAGGCCTTGTGCAAATGGCTAGAGATGAAGTGGGATGCATGAACCTGGAGACGGGCGTCTCGTCTCGTCTGCTCCCACGGGAAGATGAAAATAGAGGTGCTCAGAATATGCACAGTCACCCAGAGGCCGAACATCAAAGAGTGACAGGACCGCGATAGTTCATCTGGAAAAAATCAGAACAAAATCGCAGCGAAAACAAAACGTCTGATAATGAATTTTCTCGGAAAAGGAATTAAAAGGTTTTCATATAGAATGAATAAAAAGTAAATAAACTGTATAAATAGACAGGCTGAGGTTCCTATGCTAAGTGAACATTAGAACAGTGATATAAGGCACCTATGGTTTGGGTTTCCACAGTTTTCTGCTCTTACTAATTGGAGAGGAGCATGTCGGGGCATGCTGGAGGCTGCGGCTGCATCCGCTAGCATGCTGTACGTCTGTCACAGGGGGACAACTCTAAGCTTCCCGGTGCCTTTTTATATATTTCACCCGTATCGCATCAAGCCTACAGTTTTTCTAATAACGCCTCACATGAGGGAGCTCTGCTCGCCTAGCTGACACGATTTACGCCGAAGCAAGGAGATATACTGTTCTTTTTTTCTTCTTTCCCTATGACACTCTGGAAAAGTTTCGTAAGCAGAAAGACGGGGGATCCCCCGAGACATGTGCCGAGTTTCATCAGGAAAACGCCCTGGAACATTTTACCAAACGTTACAAACGTGTTCCCCCCCGCAGAGAGCGGCCCGTGCGATCGCTGACGAAACAGCGGAGCTTTACAGTGCAGACGAGTTGAAGGTTTCGAGACGTTATAAGAAAGAAAAGAAAAAAAGAAAACGAGGAAACAGTCTGCGTGTTTGTTTTTTCCAGGGCCTTGAGGGAGCACAAGTCTGTCTGCAGAGGTGAGAGGAGAAATTAATGTTTGCTTAACCCATTAGATCTTTAGTCTGTAGGAATATTATTAAGGGACCACTGTGGGCTGTTTGAACAAGAAATAAGAAGCACATCACGTTCGTGTCCTCGACCAACGAGAGACGAGGCGGCGTTCTCGTTCTCGAATCTCACACATGATGGGATGTGAGCACCTGTGCGTGACTCATCCAATCAGAGCACGAGTTACTGGTTGAAAATCCCTCCACCATCAAGAACGACATAAACGTCATGAAGTATAATCATACGCACCAAACGATAACAATGATAAAGCAATTTATTTTTTTTGGATGCTAAACATAAATCGAGAATAAACAGATCGTAGCCTGGGGTACCGATCAAAATCTGCTGATGGCCCCTGGCGCAAGGTTTAAGGGATTGCCCGACTGAAACCCAACCTTACGTTTATTAATATCGGATTTCAGTGCTGCTCGTTTTTAAAAGTACATCCTCAAGTTTTTAACACAGAAAGTCTCCTGCGGTTTCTTGTCCGTTTGGCGTGTTAGACTTTATCTGAGTCAGAGCGGAATGTGATGAGACAACAGAATGAATAAGTGCAGTGAGCGAGCGAGTGAGCAAGTGCCCGACAGAGCGTACGTCCTCGGCGACCGCTCCGGCTCCGTGTAATTGCTTAATCCTGGCCCACCAGTAAAGTCGAAAGCGACTGCAGCGATCATCCTGCGCTAATGCAGGGAGAAATAAACACACGTGAAAGTGAACTCCGAGGTGCCGCACGTTTAAAACGATGTAGACGGCATAGGCGCTGAAAGACGCCGGAGCTTTAGGGGGAAAGTGATCTCTCTGATGCTGCAGGTCTCTGTTTCCAATCTGACTGATTTGGAAACTATCAGCATTTCAGCTTATAAATTTCCCTAGTGAGGGAAGCAATGCATACAGAATGAAGCCTGTCGTATTTATCCGTCTTCTTTTTTTCCTCCTCCTCCTCCTCTGCTTTCTCTCTCACACACACACACAATGAATATACACACATTCCATTAGGCTCGAGTCAAGTGACAATATATTCGTTTTCCATTTTTTTCTCACATCACTCCCAGGATACTGCCATGTGTATACAGGCATGAGATTACACACCGGCAACAGGTATAAATATCGCCGTAAAAGACAAGCGTGTGAGAGAAAGCGCATTCCTTCGAGCAGGTATATTTTAAACATGACAAACGTCAGTCTGTAACGATA
The DNA here is from genome assembly GCA_028565755.1 of Dinotopterus cunningtoni. NCBI lineage: Eukaryota > Metazoa > Chordata > Actinopteri > Siluriformes > Clariidae > Dinotopterus > Dinotopterus cunningtoni. Next base: position 6,836,936 of record JAOTRS010000015.1, on the reverse strand, counting down.
GACGTGAACCAGGAAGAGGAAGAGTGAGAGAGAGATGAGCGTAAAATGAGTAGCGAGGGTGAACAACCTTCTCCGTTTTTACCAAGAATTTTCTAAAAGCAAAGCTGATGTTTTCGACGATTATCCCGCAAGGTAAAAAAAACAAAAAAAAACCACCCGATGACGCCAGTCCGTCTTCGTCGGATTCTGACGTGACGGGAAAATGTCACGCATGTAAATGTCTCCTGCGCCGCTTCCACAAGGTGTGACAAAAGGGATGGTGGAAAAAGCCAATTCATTAGGTCTTCGATTCATTATATATCAGGGTAATTTCAGCAGCAGCTACAATTCATTATGTGCCGCGAGTCAATTTCCACTCCTGTTTAGCAGCAGGTTTATAACAATTTCTTCAACTCAACCTAAGGATGAATAGAAAGAAAGGAAAAAAGAAAGACGCTAATTAAAACAAACGTGCGTCATAACAGGTGCCGAATCATCGCAGTAAATGAGTGTGTGTCGGGTATGAGATTGTATATGTGGATATATTTGCATTCCGTGTCGTCGTCTATGAAGTGCCGTGCTGACAGCACGGTGTCAGGTAGAATCCCTTTGTAAGATTCATTTCACCATCGCTGTGTGACAACCTTTTAACAACATGATGGCATAATGAGGTTTTTGTGGAGCTTAATAGCGTTGTCTGCTCCGTGGATAGTAACGGGAAGCGACTGAATGTTGATCTGTGCGTGTAAGATTGGTGGCTTATCGGTTAGCACTGTCGCTTTGCAGTTCCAGGGTGGGGGTTTGAATCTCATGTCCCAAGTCTGTGTGTGTGTGTGTGTGTGTGTGTGTGT
>JAOTRS010000015.1:6789115-6806634 GCA_028565755.1 Dinotopterus cunningtoni | reverse complement strand
CTATAAAATAACACATATGGGATTAGGTAATTACGTAACAACAACAAAAACAACAGTTAGTTGTTATTTTAAGACACGAAGGTCAGCCTTTCTGGAATAGTTCTTGCAAGAACAGTATTGTGTCAAGTGCATTTGCGAAACCCATCAAGCTCCATGATGAAACTGACTCTCATGAAGACCTTCCCAGGAACACAAGACCAAAACTTACCTCTGCTGCAGAGAAGTTTATTTAGAGTTACCAGACTCAGAAATCACCAATTAACAAACAGAACCTCAGATTAGAGCCTTTATGAAGGATTTACAGATCATGAGTAGCAAATACATTTCAGGAAAGACGGATGGAGTGGAATTAAAAAGTGATCCCACACTTTTGAGTGGTAGTGTATATTAAGCCTAGGTGATAGGGGATGAAGATCATGTTTGACTAAATGCAATTAGACTAGAAAAAACAACAGTGTTGGTTATAAATATAAAAAGGATGCACAAAGAACCGACGTGAAATTACTCTTTAGCATTTTAATCAGACTGTATTTTTGTTTGAGTGACCCATATTTGTCATTTATACCAACACACCTCAGCCAAGAAACCTCAGAATTAACAACGCAAGAAAAAAAGTTTTAGATAATTAAAATCCATCAGAAGCTTTTTTTGTAACAATGATTTGTTCCTGAAGTCAGCCAACAACTTGTCAGCTGTTAATGATCGGAGAAAGAAGGCGAAGAAAAAAATGCCAGATGCAGAGCTTTTGCATTTATTTTGCAGCTATTACTGGCACTTCTGTGCTGAGAAATGTGTGGGTGCGGGAGTGAAGCCAGCACTGATCTGTGTATGCACTGTGAAATATGAGCTCAGATCTGACCACGTTCTTATTACAGTCCCATGGTTTCGTATCAAGGCAAACGTAATTCAGTCTACGGCCACGTGCTGAAATATTATTCAAAATGTGATGATATATTTCAGCGGAAGATTTGTCCCCGTCATGTGAGCACTGGCAGAATGAATTGCTGTATCTAAAAAAGATAAACAGTCACACCAGGTCAGCAGCGTGGTGTAACACACATGCTCATGCTTCAAATACAGATTAGTGTCCATTAAAGTACAGGACAAAATGTTGGAGATTATCCGATGAATCGCGGTGCTAATAAATATTTAAGACTTAAGCCTTCCATCCGTGCTTAACTTTCCGTTCAGACTTTGGACACAGTTAATCCCTGCTCAAGTTGAGCTTATTTGTTTCCACCGGTCTTCTTAGTAGATCAATGGAGATAATGATGTTTGATAAGGACGCAAATGAAGCTTGTTTATGCATGTAGCAGGAATTCCACAAGGGGGCAGCACTGGTCCAAAATAAGGCCATACACACACAATGATAAAAAAAAAAATCACTGACCAGTAGAATTGAACTGTTTAAACTGCACATTTTTGACTTGACTGAACTATGATTTAGAAGTGAACAAATATTCTATACACATGGCTTTAAATTTCTGTTTCATTTTTGCTTTTGTATTTGTTTTTGTCACTGATCTGTGTTAATGCATCATATACTACTGTATTATCCCTACCTCCAACGTTGTTGTCCAAATAAATGATGAAAGTGGACAGTGAATAACTCTTAAATCCCTGCCGTACACAGGTTAGGCCAAAGACCCTGATCCCAGACAGCCTTCCCCATAGCCCTTGCCAGGAGCAGCAGTCCAGCCAGCCACTGAGCCTTGCACGTGGTACTGCTGTGGTCAGCCCCAAAAGCCAGGGACTCGCTACCTTCAGCCCAGAGAGGGTGTCCAGCGGCCAGGGGGAGATCACATCCCCTCCCCTACCCATATCCAGTGTCTCCACAGCCACAGCCAGCCCCGGCGTCGCGTACGCCATCATCTCCGCCACCGCACCCGCAGCCAAGGGAGCGGCAGCCATGAGCGAGGCAGTGAAAGTGCAACCGCTGATCTTCAGCCCAGACAGCAAGGTCAGACAGTGGCCCGATCAGCTATCAGCACAGCTTACACTTCCTGTGAACGCTATCAGATATTTAATCCAAAAAATGGATGGAATGGGTCGTCTTTTCAAATGACTGAAAAAAAGTTGAATCAAACCATATGAGTAAATCATCTAATTTATATATATACTTATTTTTCTTTAACATATCTTTTTTTTTTTTATATATGTTGTATAAATGTATATTTCAATATCCTACCAGGTGCTTTATATCCTGCAATCCGTCAGTTAGAGTTGACAAGATTAAGACTGATATTATTATTATGATCCTATTTCTGAGTCCTGATCGATACAGTTTAGAAATGCAGCTTTGTACAAACACTATTAAAAAGGTAAAATGTCGGCGCGTGGATTGAAATGATTTCTAACACTTTTGATCTTTACAATGTAATACACTTTTGGGAAATCGTTCCCTCATTGTGCAACTTAACCTTCCCGAGCACTTGTGCGTGACAAGTAATTTTTTAGAATCCTGAAGCGTCTCAGAGTAGGGTCTCTTCCCTGCATACAAGTTTTGCAGCAGTAATTAATCTCGGGCTGGGATGAAAAATGGTCTGTGGCTGACAGGCAAGATTTGTGAGGCTCATTATGCTGTTGTTAAGAGAGAGTGGTGGTCCTCATAACCAGTGGTCACATTCAACTCACAGGATGCATTTTTCTCTTCTTCGTAATCATTCACTGATCCTGTAGTAAATATTAGCATGACTTAATAACAGATTTCTCACTTATAGATCCACAGCTTTAAATCATATCCGTGAATGAAATTTTATATCGATTAAAAGGCGTGAAAACTACTTTAACTCTACTGTAGTATGATGACGGAATGATTCTTTACATAAAATTTCTCATTGATGATATTTTATCGTCAAACATTCTTGATTGATGCTGAAACTATTTGAATTTGTATGTTTTTTCCCCAGGTGATTATCATTCAGCCACAGATCCCTAGCAGCTCTCAGGGTTCTCCAGGCCCCCAGGCTGAGATCCTCTCTCAGGAGCCCAGTCCTGCCCCCTCCCCTCCACGCAAGCCCAATAAAAAGGAGGAAGACCCTGAGGTATGCTCACTCCATATAGTCCGCTACATCGATAACAAGGATTGACAGACAAATAGAAATATTCGGTGTCAAGAAATAACCGTAGATACCTCCAGGAAATTTGTGTCTGAAATCATATTTACACAATCTGATTCTCAGTGTGTCCTGGGAAGCCTTGCAGGAGTGCGCTGTTTTATGTTGTAACACACCTTAGCGGATCATCTGTATGTTTTTGGACACAAATCCAAAATGTATGAAAGGAATCCAGGCTTACACACTGTGTTAGCGATGAGTCTTTGTAGCCATGATTTTCAGGTTCCTCACTGTTCCTGTCTCTCCACCTTACAGAAAATTGCCTTTATGGTGGCTCTTGGCCTTGTAACTACAGACCACCTGGAAGGTGAGTTTCTGCTCGCAGGATCACGTTTCCTGACTGTAATTGATTTCCGTTAGAAGCTTCCACTGTAACTAGTATATTTCTTTGTTATGGCAGAAATCCAGACCAAACGACAGGAGAGGAAGAGAAGAAGTACGGCTAACCCTGCATATAGCCTGTTTGATCCAGAGGTAGCTCATCACAACTGCACCACATAATATGTTTAAAAACACTAAAAAATATTAAGAGGCCAAAAAAAAAATTGCCAAATAGTTAGAGTTCAAAAAGAGTTATATTTTAATTGATAACATCTTAACAAGTGTAAATGTGATGATCTAAGTCAAATTTATTTACATTTTCTCAATATAAGATTATTAAACCTATTTCGGGGGCTTAGTGGTTAGCACTGTTGCCCTGCACCTCCAGGGTCCGGGTTCGAGTCCCCAACTCGGGGTCTGTGTACATGGAGTTTGCATGTTCTCCCTGTGCTTGGTGGGTTTCCTTCAGGTACTCCGGTTTCCTCCCACAGTCCAAAAACATGCAGGTTAGGTTAATTGGCCTTCCCAAATTGCCCATAGTGTGTGAACGAGCGCCTGAGTGTGTGAGTGTTTGTGTGTGTGCCCTGTGATGGATAGGGACCCCATCCAGGGGTGTACGCCGCTTCACGTCCTAAGTCTACTGGGATAGGCTTCAGGCCCCCCGCGACCCTGTACACAGGATAACGCGGTATAAATGATGATAAACCTATTCGTATAAATCTTTTACTAATGTTTTATATTATAAATAGAAAATATATAAATAAAAATATAGATTCCTTATGTCTATAAAGAAGCAAGCTTTCCTCCCAGTGGAATAAGATTTAGTTTTTTTTCCAGCAGACAGAATTACTATACAAGATTTTCTACCTACAATAGATTTTGACATCTTAATTTTAATCATAAACATATGTTTAAATGATGTGGGCGTGTACTATGATGAGGCCTGTATAAAGGGTCTTGTAGGGTTAACCAAACTAGATATAAACTGGTTATGAGTGAATGAAAAAGATACGGTGGTACCGCGGCATACAAACGGAACCGAGTCGAACTGAATGCCAGCTAAATTGCGTGTAGGTTCGGGAGCCCGTTCAAAACATGTTTGCGAGGCGAAGGGTTTTTATTTTCATTTTCTGCAAGATTTAGTGAAGATAAATATACAGTGTGTATGTATATGGTGCTGCACTTTTCTAAATCTTTAATTCCTGTTAGAACTAACTAACTAACTATGACAAGCAGCTAACAAAAACAACTCGAACCACAATGTAATTTGTGTCGTCACTTTAAGCTCGGGCAACAAGGAAAAATAAGCCAAAACATACATGCTAATGGCTAATAAAAAATGGAGGCTAGTAGGGCAAAGAATACATCAGCATATAAACATCAGCCTGGGATTCAAGGCCATGCGCTCCTGTTACATATTACTGTTTTTCTTGTAAACGTCCTTCTGTGTGTCCTTTACTAAAATGCACAGCATAAATGTCCTCATTGTTCACAAATGTATCATTTATAATATAAAAAAGGCAGGCCCTGTTTTCTGCAAATGCATTAGATTTTTATATACATTTTCTCCTTATGATCTCGATGAAAATGTTTCTCTGTCAATTGCTTTCCAGCGCAAAAGGCTTGCTTCAAATTACCTGAACAACCCCCTCTTCCTATCAGCCAGAGGTAAAACTCATCTCTCTTCTCATCAACACAACAGCTGGGGTAGAGCTCACAAAATTACATTTGAAGAGGCATGCTCATGCCCTGTGTTACACCTCCCCCCAAATACATACACACACACACACACACACACACACACACAGAGAAAAACATGTTCCTAAGCTAGACAAATAGGATTCGAGTTCATGCTCATGTAATGCAGAGTGAATATCAAAGACTCTAAACATGTTCGTGCAGGTCTGCAGGGCCATTTCGGACTTCTATCAAATGAAATGTTCAAATGCTTTTAATGGAGCACCTAGTGTAGTACAGATCACAACTAATGTACACACACACACACACACACACACACACACACACACACACACACACACAACTGTCCCCTTTTGCCATGCACTGTTCACTTACGTGTTTTACACCCAAGTCATGATTACCTAATTATCAAAGCCTTCATTAAACACCAAGCTGTTCCTGAATCTTAAAGAGCATGAAGGTGTTTATATCGCCCCAGACAGCACAAATAAAAGACATTATAATTACTAGGGATGGGACTCGCCAGGATCAGTCGATACCATATCATCACTACACCCATGTGCCGATTCTATATGTATTGTGATCCTGTAAATATCATGATTTTATGAATATCTCGATCCGATATAATTTTTTTTGTTACAATTCTAAACAAAAAACAAATAAATCGCTCCTACCACATGCTGTGCTGCCTGCCAACGTCTGAATAGTTTAGAGTGCGCCATCTCTAGGATTATAGAGGAATGGCAACATTTTACCACATTCACAAATGTATACACTTCAGGAAAACAAAAACTTGTTTCAGTATTTTAATACTAAATTTATTTTGTTTTGGCTGACTCTATATAAGTAAAAGAAAAAAATCAATTTTGGAGTCACTGTGGTAATACATGAATTGCCACACCAAAGAACTGTGATCCTGAGTTGATGATTTTTGCCACCTATGTCTAATAAGTATATATCTTTATATGCATTAGATCCGGATATCTTTATACTATGCATTAGATCAGGATGGCCTCCGAGTGGTGCAGTGGTAAACCACTCACAGCCGGAGGTCTAGAGAGAGCTGATTGGCCGAGCTCTCTCAGAGGGGAGGGATGAGAGATACTTAGTGCTCCCACATTAATTACGGTTCTACAATCAGGGGAGTCTGTGAGCTCACGCAAGCGAAAGGAGCGGATAGCGCCGTCCTCCGAGTGTGTTATGCCACCAACAACGGTGCGTGAGATGCGGTCGGCTGGCGTCATGTGGTTCGGAGGAAATACGTGATGGTCTTCGGCCCTCCAGACTGAGTGGTGGTAGTAGCTTCATATGGGAGCCCCCCAGTGACGGGGAGGAATTGGACACGACTAAAAAATTAGGGAGAAAATCTGGGGGAAAAAAAATATAAAAATCTGTTACCAGGGGTGTTCAAGTCAAACTGGGATTTGTGATAAAATGGTATGTAAATGAAGGCATAAAATGGGAGGAGCCCGCTGCAGTCATTCCCGTGAACGTTCAGCAAGTGGAACGCCTGATCCTTGAAAATCGACTGATAACTTATCCCCACTTGCAAAATAGATACGTCTGTGGGAGCTGTATACACAACCATTCATAAACGCCATTTGCACATTACAGGAACTCGGCTAGCAGTTATCGCTGCATCTCCCGCCAATGACCACACTCCAAAATATTCCCACATGCTTGAACCATTAAAGGAGTTCCTGGGGGGCCAGGGTTTCAAATGTGAAAGGCAGTATAATCATGGCTCTGGCGTACTGAGTAAACTTTTTACCGCCCTGGTATTCAAGCAGTAGAGAAACGCTGGAATAAGTGCATTACTGTAGCAGGGGATTATATAGAGACATAAAAGTACTTTTTACTTTATTCTGCATGATCAAAAGTCCCGGCTTGACTTGAACACCCCTAGTACTATAGGTCTAACTTTAAAACTGCACCTTATTGCATGTAACTGAAAGTTGTCCACTGAAAGCTCTTTTGAGCAGGAGAACAGGCTTCTGTTTTCTCTGTTGTTAAAAGCCATTAGAGACAGTGCTATTAAAAGAAGCGCCTCAAGCTATATTTCTATGTGCTCAGCTTTGTTGCATGGCTATAACTGTAATCTAACCCATGAATAACCCTGTCTCTTCACTCTGCAAGCTACTAACGTATTCTCTGCTTCCCATTCGCATGCCAGACTCTGAGGATCTGTGTTGGAAGGTATGTAGCTACTCTTCAGATTCTCTGTATGTGGAGGAGAAAGGGTGTTTTTTTGTCATGACCTGTAGCCAGTTGTTCATGGTTCATGAAGAAGTTTTAAATAAGTAATGCTGTACTGTAGGCGTTCGGGGTAGATTATACTGTACAGTCCAACAAAAATGATAATCATGGAAGTTTAGATTGACAGATAGAAGTAGCAATAACATTATGCTAAGTGTTTCTGCCACTTTATTAGGAACAGCAGCTCATTAAGCAGCAGTGCAGTGCGTAAAACCACATACTGTAGATACAGATTGGTGGTGGTGTTACTGATTTGAGTGGTTCTCAACCCTTCTCCTGCCCCCCCCAAAGGAACTAAATGACTTAAAAAAATTATTAATTCATTTTGATGAACGAGATTTAAAGAACCGAGTCACTAAAATAATTCAAACTTCCCATCACTAGTGGACATGGCCCTATGCTTGGTGGGTTTTCTCCCACAGTCCAATAGGCTAATTCGTGTTTCCAAATCCCCTGTGGTATTGACTGCCACCCCAGTCCATTGAAATAAAGTCCACGCTGTACCTTGCCTCGTACCCCGATCCTGGGATAGGCTCCAGGTCCCCCACAACCCTGTACATCAATGGTACAGAGAATGAGAGTGCGAGTGAGTACGCGAGAATTTAAATATTATTGAAACGGTGAAATTAATTTATGTACAGTTCTCACCAGGTATATTATGGGCTGTTTCAAAAATATCACAGCCAGCACATTTTTATTTAACATGTAGTTTAATTTCCTTCATGCAAATCTAAGTTAAGTTTTTTTTTATTTTATTTTATTTTTTTTATGAGGAAGCCTGTTTATCTGACAGATCTGTTGGATCTGATGTGCTGCAACATTCCCTATCTAGAGACCAGATTAAAACAATCAATCAAAGTACCATGTCAGGGTAATACGGTGCCTCACTTATCTTTAAAATCAGCCCTCAGTGCTGTTACTGTTCTGCCAGTGGACAGAAGTAATAGAGATGTACAGAGCAGGATGGTGACGACAGGGCTGTAATGTGTGACTTGATTTGTGCTTGATTGTTACAGGAAGAGCTTGAGCATGACGACCACTGTGCTGTGTGCAAAGAGGAAGGGAACCTACAGCAGTGCCATAGCTGCACCCGTGCTTACCACCTAGACTGCTTACATCCCCCGCTCAAATCCCCACCCAAGGGCATGTGGTTGTGCCCTAAGTGCCAGAAGAAGGTCAGAACACTTAACACATGAATATGAGTTTTTAAAACGACTAGTGATGTTTAGAAGCAGTGTGTATGAATTTAAAGGCTTTTTTTTTTTCTCTCTCTCTCTCTTTCTCATCCTCATCTGAAGGTTCTGAACAAAGAAAACTTGTCTTGGCCACATAATTTTGTTCAGTCTTACGTTACACACAAAACAGGTACAGTCTACATACATCAGTACTCTAAATCCATGCCGTCTGGTTGCAGCTGAGGATGTGTAATGCACGTCTATATCTGTATATGTATAGTGAGAGAGGAGGAGAAGAGAAGACTGGTAAGGAGGAACAGTGAGCTGAAGAAGGAGTGTGCACACCTGAAAGAAGAGGACCAGAGACTCAACAAATCACTCTTGGTACAGTTCATGTTCCTCTAATTAAACTCAGCTGAGGCACAGAAACCATGCATCTTTTACTGGGACACACAGACACACAGAAATAAATGTTTATGACTGTTAAAATATTCATGGTAAGAGGAGCTATCTTGTCTTGCAGAGACTCCATGACATTAAATGTAACTAGAAATACATACATAATTATTTTTGGCAAATAATTAAAATGAAACTTGACACTTTCGGTCAACTTTGGACTGGTACTGACATCACAACATCCTGTTGGGTGAGTGAGTGATTTTATAGCTATAACAATAAACAACATCATGTTTAATTTGTACGTCTTATGCCTGTGTAGATGACTTGTCAGACCAACAAGTGGTGGCAGTGCTTTAATAATGCCATTCCAAAGTCCTTATGTGGGTTCTTTGGATCAGACTGAAAAAGCTTTCAAATAAGTATAAAGCAGGGTGCAAAAAGGCTTAATTGATTCCCTTATACAGGAACATACAAAACGTCTTAATAAAGCTATAATAACCTACAGTATTGGTTCCCAACTGTTTTTATCTTGGATAAAAAGATGAGCCCCCCACAGCAACCCACCCCAACCAAGCCGAGTCCATCGTTTTTTAAAATAATTTTTAAATAATTTGCAGCCTTTTAATTATACTGCAAGTGTGTAATTATGAACTTATTTAATGTGCAAATCTAATTTCAACAATCTCACAGCCTCAGAGCAGACAAAGGCTTGCATTCCCCCTGTGATCTTTGGCGCCCACTTGAGGGGGGTGTGGACCACAATTTGGGAACCACGGACCTACAGCATGCTATTACAATGTTGGTCCTAGCGAGCATAGGTTTTAATATTGACAACAGGTCAAAATTATTTGTTAGAGTTAAAGAATGAGAAAAAAGCACTTTGTGCAAAGTAATATATATAAACTGTTAAAATGTAATCAGTCTATCATTAGAACTATTTCTTGTTAATAACTTGTTTAAGCAGTATAAGATGATATAAATAGTATAGGATTCAATGGAATCTGTACAGTTGGTTTTACTAAGTAATGATTTTAATGAACTGTGAAAATGCATGAATGTTTTTGGAAACAAATCTCCACACTTCAAACACGGGATGGTTGCGGATACGCCATACCAATCAGATCTTGGGGCGGAATTATCCTGAGATTGCATGTATTAATAGAAAATGTTGTGCAGCCACATCTTAAATAAGTTTTGAATATTCTGTGAAGTTTATCATCAAGTGCTGAAAGATTAACCTGCGTGTGTTTCTCCACAGAAATGCAGAGACATGAAGGAGCGTCTGCTGAGTCAGCAGAGGGAGACTCAGGCGTCTCTGGAGCGTCTCCGAGCCCTAATCCGCCTCATCCAGCGCGATCACATGATCCAAGTCACCATGACGGCCACCACCACCACCTCAGGGGGAGCAGCACTGCTCTCTCTGCCCTGGATCAAACCAAGCTCCACCAGCAGCACGAGCAGCTCCACAGCACCCCCTGCAGGTCCCTCCACACTGCTGCACAAGAGTGTGCTGCACTCCCAGGGCAACAACTGAGCCCCATCATAGGCAAAAAAAACAAAACAAAAAACAAACACTTTATTCATAACAACGTACGTGCATTTCTTTTACCACACAGCTCTTCCTGAGCTTCATGAGAGATACTCACAATGGAAGCTGGAGAGTAAATTCTGGCCAGTGTGGGTCCCCCCTCCCCTCCCCAAGAGCTGTATTGTCTTAAGGAAAAAAAAATAAAATCAAAAATATAAAGAAAAAAAAAAATCAATACTAACTACAGTATATTCTTAAGTATTTTTTAAACCCAACACCTACAGTGCTTAAGAGATTTTTTTTAACTTATCGTTTTTAATTTACTAAATGTCCTTGGCCTTAATGTATTTATGACAAACGAGCAGATAACCGTGCCGTCATGAATTACGGAAATTAGGTATTTTATGCGGCTAAAGCCTTTTTTTTTTTAATTATTATTAAGATTTCCTTTTTACAAGGGGGGGGATTACTTGTTCTACATATAGCGAGAGAGAACATTAGAGTAGCGTTAGTTAAATGAGACATATGAGACAGAGAGGACTGTACAGTGAACTATCCGAGTAGGAAAATTAATCCTTCTCATTCTCCTAAGAACAACAATCGCCGTAATAATTCAGGTGAAAAGGAGGTAAGAAAGCGGTTTTCATCACGTATGTACTTGCGAGCATACGAGCCTTCAAACAAACACAAAAACGGGGAAAAAAAAAGAGAATAACTTTTTTTCAGTATTAATAGAGTTGAGATAAAGGAACAAAGTATTTAAGATGACTACAAAATTTAGCATTTCTAGTGAAGAATTTAGTATTTTCATGCGGATGCCTGTTGATAATTGTGAATCGAAGTATTGGAGAGAGGGGATTGTTGTACATATGTTGTATTGTTATAACAGGTCCTTCTGTTTTTTGTTTTTTTTTCTTCTTCTGTATTGTTACTCCAATCAGAGCCTCATCAGTGACGTTTCTTTCCGTTTCTGTTGCACTGACAACAAAAGTGGACATTAAGAAGGACATTTTAAGTTTCAATGAGTGTGTGCACCTATTGTCAAACACTTTCTTTTCTCCAGTATATAAGATATGCCAAAAAAAAAAACACCCTTATATTTTGAAACTGGGAGCTTTCCCATATTTCAGCATCGTCTTTTGTTATCCGTCTTTGTCTGTATCTGTAGTTTTTGCTTTAATGATGCCTTATTTCCTAATCACCACATTGACATTATGTAGAATTTCACATATTATTGCAAAGGACACATCTGACTGGAGTTGTGTCTGTTTGGTTATCTAATTTTTTCTTCATTTGTGAGATGATCTAAATGAACACTGCCTCAAGAACAAGATTAGATAATGCCAGGGTTTATTAAATATATCACATTGAGATCAGAAAACGTACCTGGAAATTTTTTTTTGAAAGGACAATTTTGTGCGTCACCTTTGCTAGTTTGTCTTCCTGTTCTTCTTAAGGATTTCTCAAGGTGCGCAGTTCTGACCTGGCCTGTGAGGCAGGGCTGCTTCTCAATCTGGGCAGCAGGAAAGCTGATCTGCCTTTGCTTTTATGTCCCTAGCTACTGATCAGCGTTCAGCCCAAGTCAGCAGGGTCTGAGCCTGATCACGATCCAGTGGAGCAGAGGACTATGTTTCCAGAAATAAAACAGTGCAGGTCACTTGGTCCAAAACTGCGTTCAGCTCTGCTGGGATCATCCTAATCAGAGAGTCCTAAATAACCATGGCAGATTTTTAATTTTTCCAACACACGCAATCTTCAATATCATATCTATCATGATCACACAAGGGCTTTGACAGGTTCGGGGTTCTTTGGTTGTGAAAAGTTCATATCAGAGTTCTGACATGGTCTATTAGATTATTGTAAATTTCACAAATTAAGCCAGACCAGCGAGCACCATCCAGATCTGAATGTAAGGAATTACATGCATATCACTCACTGGCTCATAACAACACCCACATCATAGAGACAAGCCTGACCCTAAGGGATTAGCTCACAGGAAACTGCACAGACTAGAGCATAGAGATTAGAATCTAACCGTACTGCAAACGGGAACATCAACGGAGAAAAGCAAATTCGCGCAGATCCGAGCTCTGTTCATAGTGAGAGTGTTCTTCTGCCCTTCATGCATCATACGAGACATGTCCCCACCTCCTCCGCAGTCCACCCTCCCCTCCCCCATATTCCAGAACCTTCTCCGGGACAAACTGTGCCGTGCTTATACAGATCTATTTTAATATACACTCGACACTACGTTGAACAAGATGAAACTTTTTTATATTCTTTTATCAATGAACGTAAGAAAGAAAAGAGACAAAAAGAACATGACGATTTTTTATTGTTTGCCAATTATGCATTTAGCTTGCGATGTGTGGTGTGTCCGTACGCTACGAGGAAAAAAGGTAGCAGAAAAATCAAAGTGAACTCGAAAAAGGCAACAAGGCAACTGTTCGATGGATGTCTTCAGAGTTTTCTTTCTGTGTCATTATGGAAGGGGACTGTCCAGTGGATAGGATGTATAGGAAAGTGTTTGTCTTACATATGCCAATGTAGTTTTTTTCTTCTTTATGATGCATTCAAACTTGATTGATGGAAGTTGGTAAATGGTAAAGAGTAGTCACACTTTTTTGTACCAAGTTCTTATTGAAAACTGAATCAATAATAAACATGGAAAATTGGAGTCTTGTTAAGTGTGCTGTATGTCGTGCGAGTGTGTGCAATGCATTTGTTGTAGATAACATTCATACAAAATGTATGGTCTGTAAAACATTTATTATTAAGTATTCCTCATTTTCTTGACTTGAGCTATTAATAACTTCACATTAGTACAGTATTAGGAAGGAATCCACTTTATCAGAAACACAGTTCAGAGAATAATACAGGGCTACAAATTTGGTATAGAAACCAGACAAATGTGACATCCACACATGCTACATTTTAAATTCAGTTAGCACTTTCATTGCTAATTGGTCTTGTAACAAACTCCACAGGAAAACAGTCTTTTATAGTCAATACACAAACATTACTCTTAGCATCAAGTTCTGGCTGAGAGCCGATAACAACCCTCCTAGGGAAGGTTTTAAAAAATCTTTGTCCTCGGTACAGACATGATTGTACTTTCACCCTGAATCTGCGAGTATAATCAAGTAAATGGTGAAGGATGAGAAGAATATAAATTATTACTGAGCACCCAGCTATCTTAAAGTGAGCATATGTTAGTACAGTGAGGTCACACGCATCAGGCCTACATTACTCATTAGTGCAATGCAAAATGTAATAATAATAATGAAAAAAAAGACCAGTGATGCATAAAAATGGAATATTGTTATTTGATTACAGCTCAATCCTGTTACCATTCACGCCTTCAAGATGATCCCTGCTGCCTCAGACGAATGGTTGCCATGGCAATCGAGAGTGGAGTTGTAATTTAGGGGAAATTTGCTTTGATTTGTGTGTACACATATTCATCTGCGTTCGTGGCTGAGGATGCGTTTGTGCACGCATGTTAAAAAGACGCATACTGTAGCAAGAACTGTATGATTAATATTTACTATTTAAAAGTAATATACATACAGTACATAAGATTAATGTATATGACGTTACGATGGTGTATTAACATGCATTTACTATTATTAAATCCAAAGAAATCTGTGGTAACAATGCTCAGTGTGTTTGCTCATCCAGACTTATGACACACGCATAAGAAAACACATGGAATGACATCATGACAAAATACCTTCTGTGTCTTTTAGTGTTAAAATAGTATCTACAATGTGGAGTCTTAGTGTTTTGGTCCGGAGTACAATAAGCTTTTTGCCCCATGTGACTCCACAGGTCACTGAGAGTCGATGCATCACATCGGTGGCACATACAATAACAACAAGGCTTCCTGCTGTCAGCTGTTGTGGGAGTGTGTCGGGCACTTAGGGCAGTACCTGCTGTGGAGGGCAGTGGGAGCTAAAGATGGCATCGTAGTGCTCGATGAGCAGCTCTGTGAATATGTTGAGTGGAGTGATTGCGCTCAGAGAGACCCCGCCGTGACGGGGCCACACCAGGTTCACCCCAAACACGCACGCCAGGTTAGAGGAGCTCATCTTATTGAAGATGCTCTCCTTTGAGACCTGCAGAGATCAAAGATCAGAGAGAGAGAAGCAGTGACAATAGATACACACTGAGGGTTTAGTTTATTAGGTACCTTGGTACAGTAGCTACATTATTTTTAATGCGCAGTTATTCAAGTGCACACAGTTACATTTAAATAGTATTTTAAATACAAAGTAAATGCATTCTAAACTGATGCTAGATGACTAGGTTGATCCTAACAAAACATGTGCATAGCTTGTAAGGATGAAAATGGTGATCTTCAATGCATGTTACGCTGCTTGTTACAGTAGATTAGCATGTTCTCTAGCCAATTATCTCAATTATAGGTTGTGCACGATTATGAAATTACATACTGCATGCAGCTTATTAGAAAATTACATACAGACTTGGGATTGTGTACGATAAAATCTTTAAACAGGCGCTTGCAGTAAAAGACTTTAGACTACACAGTGTGTAAAATGAACATCTTTTAATGCAGAGTTTGGATGGTTTGTATGTTAAAGGTCCTGAGATGTTCAGCCGGTTTGGCGTACATAATTACACTTCGTTCCCCCTGATTAAACATTTGCATGTCAGGGTGAGTAACGATGCCCCTGGGAGTGTCTGCAAGAAGACTGTGTGTTTTCGCGGTACAGAGGGTCATGCTGCTTCACATTAACAGGAAGACACTGAAATTGTGAATGTCATTCTCAGTGAACTACAAATCTGCCTGGTGGATTTACGCCTGATGATGACTTGTGCATGAGTGCAGAGGAATATGGGGGAATAAAAAACATTTATTTATATATCTATATCCAGAATGGTCAAATTATTGGGATGCATCAAGCAGAGAAAACAACTAAGGAGATTTAACATTACTGGGTTAAATGGCGATGTAGACACCTGGTGAAGGTACATGGTAAAAAAACAACAAAAAAAAAAACAGTAATAACCAAAGCTATGTTTAATAGTAAAAGTAAGAGCATTTCCATACACACACCATGAAACCTCAGAAAAGAGACTAAACACCTGTGTGGCCATAAGAAAACCACTTGTTAGTGAGACTAATCAGATAAGACTTTAGTTTGCTAGGGAGCATAAAGATTAGATTTTGTAGCAATGGAAAAAGATCATGTGGTCGAAAGAGTCCAGTTTGACCCTACTCCAGAGTGATGGGTGTGTCAGTGTAAGAAAGGAAGTGCATGAATCACGTATAGTGCCAGGGGTAGCTCAGTGGTTAAGGCATTGGACTACGGTTCGGAAGATCCCAGGTTCAAACCCCACTGTTGGGCCCTTGAGCAAGGCCCTTAACCCTCAACTGCTCAGATGTGTAATGAGATAAAAATGTAAGTCACTCTGGATAAGAGCGTCTGCCAAATGCCTAAATGTAAATGTAACGTAAACTGTACAAGCCTTTGGATGCAGTGTTATGATCTGTGGATGCTTCAGTTGGTCTGGTCTAGGTTTAGCAATGTTATGTAGCAACAAAAAATGAAGTCAGCTGATGACTTGAATGTACTGAATGCCCAGGTTATCACATCAATCAATCCATCAATCCATCCATCAATCCATCCATCCTTTATTAAAGGTTGTGAAATCTAAGGAATAGATTCCCAAGCTTGGTGCTTTGGAAGACCCCGGTCTTACACATATTAGCTTTTCACTGGTCTAAAACTTTAGCATTTTAAAGAAGGACCAGCCCTTACTGAGCAGGTGTTATCCACGACCAGTGTTGGGAACCTGTGTCTCAAAGGAAGCAGTTAAACAGTCTCACCCGCGAATATATCATTTTCGGATTTTTCCATACTTACTATACAGTGTAACATTTAATTCATTCAAAGTTCGTACAGCAGTTAACATGCAGAGATTAACACCCAGATACATGCATTTATTCCAATTGTAGATTGCAAATGAACTGTTTAGATTTCTTATAAACTGGACACAGTGCAGATAATTTTCATTTGCTGTGCTGTTCATTTGTATGTAAGTAATAAGCATGCGTGATGCAAGGTTTAGCATAAAACATGCGAGTTGGGTCAACACATTCTTTTTTTTTTTTTATCCCAGTGACATGCCTAATAATGTGCTTTATATTATTTCTGTCTCGCCAAAATGCCATCAGTCAGCAAGAAGATTGTGACCGGAGACCAGAGAATATTACAGTAAATGCTGAATGTAATCCATGACCTGTATCTTTACCCATCCAGCATCACACCAGTTTAAAGCGGATCAACTCTGTAACAATGTTTTCTTACAAAACAGTTTTATCACAGAAGTGTTTATCATTGTATCAGAACTACATTTACTGAATCTGATCATCAAATCTGAATCCGATAATCATACATAAAACAGTGTACATGGTTATTATTCTTCTATTCATTTGCTGCTATAAACATTAGCTATTCCCTGTGATGCACTTGCCTGAACTTTTTTTTTTGTATGTAAGGTAAAGGAGTATAATTTATTATAGTGCAATAAAATGTTGCGGTAGCCACATAAGCATGGAAGAGCAGAACCAAAAACAATTTGTTCATGAGTCACTAGATGTAGCCAGAGCTGCAGTGTTTCCTCTTACCATATGCAGGAAACAGATGAGGTACTTGACCACAATGAAGTTGTACTCTGGAAGCGACTCAACAATCCTTTTGCACTTCGAAACCCGCAAGCTGCTCTCCACCTCTGTGGGGGAGAAAAAAAATAATTAAAAATAAAAATACAACACGCTAGATTATTTCACAAAAACCAGACATTCCCTCTGAAAAATCAATGAATCATTTTACTATTAACAATACACCAAAGACTTCTAGCAGGGTAAATGAGCACAGACTATTGTGGTTACCTCCAGAGGTTACAAAGACACTCATCTCACTTAAAGAGGTCCTATTATGCTTTTTCAAATATTTTCTTTCATGCAGTGTGTCATGTAGCTGTATGTGAACATAAACT